>CACVCL010030251.1:0-52850 GCA_902729485.2 Mus minutoides
CCAATTAAACCCTATCCTGGCCACACACAGAATGCCACGTAGCTCCTGCTCATACGCCAGGAATTCTCGGGCTTCAACTTCACATTCTCGGGCTTAGAATCATGTCACTGCCAACACAGCCTAATGCCATATAAGGAGTTATTTATGCCAGCAAAACTGATAAGGCCGAGGCAGGCAGCGCCATCTTTAAGGCGCGGCCGCTAGGCTCCCTACACATTCCTGACCCTATACATTCACTCAGAGCTTTTTTAATTCTAATGACACTGACTGGAAAGAAAAGATAAAGACTTACAGTACTTGTCAAAATGACAGTTTAAAGTAGAGACAGTCATTGTTTAGCAGGCTGTGGATAGGACATGAGTACTACAGAGTTCTGACTTTCTCAGGAGATCGGAATGGTTAGCATTAGAACCTCTATTACAGTCTATTCATTTCTCATAAGTTAGATTAAAATGAGAGACTCATTGCTCAAATTGATATACATTAAAGAACATTTTACTTAAAGAGAAATTAAGACAGTGAATGAATTTTTAGTTTGGGGGCTTGAAATAAAATTTTTTTTCCTCAATACAGTCTTTTGTCTTTTGTCTTAATTTTATATTACATAGCTTTCAAAGTTTTTTTTAGCACATATTGGATTAATTTCATCCGTATGAATTTTGAAGCTTGTGAGTGAAGTTCCGACTTTGGGTATGTACTTATTAGTATCTGCCTGATAGGAGATGTGCATAGTCACCATGTTTCCATAGAGTTTCAAGTCGATTGCATAACTGTCAGATGAGTGTGATCTTTGAGCACACTGGTAGCTAGACACTTGTTAGAAACATTCAGCATATTTGACTAAACCAGCTGACATGAATAAAGAAAGCATTAATTCCTGTCAGGTTACAGGCCTACATAGTCACCTTCATTTTGTTCTCTGTGTTCATTTATGCTGTCCCACATCATCCGATGGCTCACAGTGCAGTGACTATAGCAGAGGCTGTGGCTTCTGTCCTTGTGAGCCGTGGAGAAGCTTTTTCTTGATTTTACAGGTAAGTAGAGGAGAGTATTCAGTAGCCGTCAATCAGATGTTTGAAAGACAGCTGGAAGAAACTGTTGTGCGTGAACATATAACAGAGGAGCTCAATAGCTCAAATGCTTCTGTGGTAAGCAGGCTTGAGCTGATTTGAGGGACATTGTGAGTTAAGGGTAACTGGCTTTGTGTGAATGAGAGCTGAGCTGAGGAAAGAAGAGGACCCTAGACCAAGTGAAGTGCATGTCCATGGCCTGTGACCGGAAGGGACACGGGGAAGAGGACCTAGTGTAGCTGATTCAGCTGGGTTAAGGATTTGAATGATGCCCTGAGAGGAAAGTATGAAGAAGGACAAAGGTCCATTGTGTGCTTACCAAGTAGAAACTGGTTGGAGAAGGGCTGAGCTTGGTGGGGTTACCTGCCATCTCAGCACCTGAGGAGACAGTCTCTCAAAGAGAGGACTACTGGTGGGTTCCATTTAAATTCTGAGATGCTGTTTGGATTTCTTTCTTTTCCATTAAACACACATGAAAGGTACTTATTGTAGTAATAATTAAATAATAAATCTTGGGGACAGGTTTGCTACCCGCTTCAATGCTTTAAAAGTTCCCAAATGAAAGACATATACACAGCCTTTATATTTATATTAGACAGCAGAATAGCTGAACCATTGCCTAACCTCCATGCTGTAAGTCCTGAGTTATTACTTACTAATTCTGTGTTCTACCTTGGCTGCCCTGGACCCAGTTGGGCACCCTCTGGGCCAGACTCTCCCAGAACTTTCACATGGTGGCTGTGCCTCTCTGTCCTGAACTCTTCTCAGGCATGACATCTTTCCTCTCTCCCACACTCTGCTGGCATGGTGGACGGATCTTCTCTCTCCTCTCCTGGTCCTAAGCCTGGGAATTCTGAAATTCCACTTCTGTCTGTACTCCCTAGCTATTGGCTGTTAGCATCTTTATCTACCAATCAGAACAAATGGGGCAGGTTCCCAGAAGTTACATGGAGGTGCAGTTATTTGGGGGAACATAATTAGCATTTGTAACATAAGCAGCTACATTTCCTCCTTTTTGTCCAATTAAAAAGGGCTCAGAACTTTCTTTTAGATATATATCGAACATATTGAACATAATTATAACAAGTATATAATTGTAAGGGATGTTATACACTTATAACATCCAGTCCATCATATTTGGCAATTTGGCAAGTATTCTGTCATCTATCCTAACCTAAAAAGTTTCCAATTCTGTACTTCAAATGTTTGATTTTTAGCTTGTATTACCAATTGAAAACTATCCCTTCAAATCTGAAATATCTTTCTTAATGTTAGATAATTTAACTTCAATTATGATACTATAATTAGTCTGAAGCCCCATCAGAGATCTGAGAAGGAATTACCTGACTATGTAGGAAGTACAAAGACATAGCTTCCATATCTTTCTTAGTTTGTAGAGACAGCTGATTGCCTGGATAGTCTCTGATATTTGTAAAGTGTTGGAGCATCTATCCATCTGTGAAGAAAAAAACCTGTTCTCCAGAAGCTTGCTTTGTAGTCAGGAGAATAACATGTGATCAGATATAAGGACACGGTATGTCCAGTGTTAGAGCACTGTGTGTTAGCAGAGACAGTAGTTACTAAAAGTGCTGTCACACTTTATATAGGATGCTCTAGGAAAAGCTGGAGATAGCTAGGCACAAGGGTGATCCATACAAGTATTTGGAGGCAGAACTTGAGAGCAGAATACTTGACGCATGGCTAAAGAGCACCAGAAAGGCTAAGTAAAGTGAGTAATGAATAAAGAGGTGTGGAGTTTATGACGAAGGATACTAGAAGTAAACAGGACGTGAGCTTTGTGATAGTCACTGCTGTGATATTTCCTATGATTTTTATGCTACAAATTTTCAATTAATAAGTCAATAAGTTAGTAAAATTTAATAATTTTAAATAGCATTCTGTGATTTAAATTAGTTTTTGTTCTTTCAAGTAAGAAAGCATTAAAAAAAAAAACGGTCAAATGCAGAAGGTGTAGTGTTTTGGATTGAGTTGTGGTTTTTCTCTAAAAGCTACACATTAAACTCCCAAGTCTCCTATACCCCAGAGTATGGCCTTATTGAGAGATAGGCCTTTACAGATGTAATCAAATTAAAGTAGATAATAGAGTAGATCTGATAAGTTGTGACTGGTGGGTTTTGAAGTGCGGAAGTTTGGATGCGAAGACTCAGAGCTACAGGATGTGAAGTCAGAGGGAAAGGATGGTTGTTTATGAGCCAAGGAGATCATTCTTAACCCTTTCCATACCTTGTGCATTCCTAAGATCTGTGACTCAATACATTTGTTTTTAGGTTTTTTTTGTTGTTGTTGTTGTTGTTTTTTTTGTTTTGTTTTGTTTTTTGTTTTTTTTTTTTTGGTTTTTCAAGACAGGGTTTCTCTGGCAGCCCTGGCTGTCCTGGAACTCACTCTGTAGACCAGGCTGGCCTGGAACTCAGAAATCCGCTTGCCTCTGCCTCCCGAGTGCTGGGATTAAAGGCATGTGCCACCATGCCCGGCTGTTTTTAGTTAGTTAGTTTGTTTGTTGAGTGTTTGTTTGAAGCTACCCAGTCTATAAGACTTGGTGTAGCGGTCCTCGGTTGCTAATGCCACAAGTCACTTTACTTTAGTATTTTCTCCTGATTCTTTCCCCAGACTTAACAAGAGTAATATGGTGGTAGGAAAGCTTCCCATTGTTTTAATGTGTGTAATTAGTCTGTAAAGCATGTTATGGAAATGTGGGTTGTTAGAGCATAGCAAGTGGTCAGGGCTGACACATTAAGTAGGACTTGCCTTCCAGGACAGTTGTAACTTTATAACTCTTAGATGATGCCATCTGCTTCTTTAGGGATAAAAGACAGTTCGGTTTCTCAACTTTGACTAGAATTGTAAGATTGATCCCCTCCTCCATTTTGATAAAATATTGTAGTTAACTTTCAATTTTTAGAAAAAAATAACTGTTGCCACTTGGTGGCACTACATGGCTTAAAAATGAGTTAGATTGTTGTTATGTTAACTGCACTCTGCTACACATGATGCATTCAGGGAAGAAACTAAGATGAGAAACTTGATGTTGTGTTTGATTCTGATTTATAAATACGATAATTACTGATACCCTAAGGTAGGGTTTATAAAAATGCCATAAACTATAAAGTCTAAGCCAAGGCTTAGTTTAATGAGTAGGAAAGTGTGCAGTCTTATGCAGGAGACCTCCGTTCAGATGCTGTCTGTCATCTGGCTTGAAGTCTTTCTTAGTCTAAACGTGAAAAAATAACTTTAGTATTAGAAAAACAGGGTTTCTCTGTGTAGCCTTGGCTGTCCTGGAACTCACTCTGTAGACCAGGCTGGTCTCAAACTCAGAAATAAGCCTGCCTCTCCCTCCCAAGTGCTTGGATTAAAGGCGTGCGCCACCACGCCTGGCCCATTTTATATATTCTTATGAAGCTAAGAATCAGTTATGTTTAGGTAATCAAGGTACACATTTGGAAAATAGAGAGAATTAAATATTCTTAATTAAGACTTCCTACAGCATATTGAGGGCTCCAGCAATTATTTCTAAAATATTTTATGCATTTTTTTTTTGTTATGTACAGAGTAGTTGAAGTGTGAGAAGTGAATTGTGTTTCCAGGTGCACTTTTGCTTCCATCAAAAGACTTGCGCAGCTCTAATAAAGTATCACACACAGTGTATACAGTGCACAAAGTGTAAGGCATAGCTCATTGGATACCACACAGTAATCACCTCATGACCACAGGTCATGGAACAGATGCCACCAGCCTGGGGCACCCCATGTTTACCTTGCCAGTCACTAAGCCTTTCTTTCAGAGTAGCCTTACCAGACAACTTTCATGTAAATAGAATTACATAGTATTTTGTCTCAATAGTATGATGGGGAAGTCTGAATTTTGTCAGGTGTAGCCATGGTCCACATTAACTTCTTAATTAATGGTTTGATTTTTTTTTTTTTTACTACAGAACCTTTGGATTGAGTTATACTGTTGAACATGCTTCAGAGTGTAATATGTTTGTTGGATCGTTGGTGTGTATAGGCTGGAATTGGACATAACACAAGAACTGTTTCCCAGTATGGTCTTACCAGATGTCTATAGTGACTCCCCAGTTCCTCACTTGTGCTGGGCACTCTGTCTCTTCAGTTCTAGTATATACTAGTGTATACACAAATATATTCTCTGGGTACTCTGGGTACTGTACAAATACCCAGGGTGGCCAAAAGAGGTGATTGATCTCCTGGAGTTAGTAAGCAGTTGTAGGTGCTGGGAACTAGGTTTGGGTACTCGGCAAGAGCACTCTATGCTCCTAACTGCTGAGGCATTTCTCCAGGCCTCTTTGCTTGTGTTAGTTACAGTTAATCTTTTCTCTTCTCCTCATTAGGGTCCTCCACCCCTTTTATGAGCTTGCTTACTTCTAGATAGAAACTACTCAGAAACACACCTTAAGCCTACAGAGACCTCCATTTTAGTGTAGTCTAGTATATCTTCATTTTGCTTTCTAGGCAGCGTTTGTTGTGTTCTGTTTCTTCCTGTTCTAAGGATGTGTGACCGTCTATAGTCTCTTGTATGTTGTATAACAGTGGTTCTCAGTGGCAGGCAGTTCTCTTCTCTTTGATCCCACATCTCTGCTTTGGCAATGCTTTCACAAGCAAATGGATAGAGTACTTTGGCATCCTATACATTGGGTAAAGGGTGCTACCAGGAGCATACAGTCTACCAAATGCTAAACATCTACAGTATATAGAGCATGCATCTGGCCAATGCCATTGGCAGTACAGTTGGGAAACTATCCTAGTAGCTTTACTATTTGGCTAGAATTGATTTTTACAAACTGTCACTATTTCATATGACTACACATTTTATATGTATTAAAAGACTTGCTGTTGATATATATTAATTTGTCATAAATAAGGTGATTGTACACACACACACACACACACACACACACACACACACACACAGACTTGTTTCTCTTTCTGTGTTTTATCTTTGGTCAGCTTACTCTGGTATCAGTGCCACCATGCCTTGCTTATGTGACACATAAGTCTTTATATACAAGAAGTACAAGCTCTCTTTGTTGTTTACACTTCCATCAATGTTTGTTATATTTTAGGTTTGTTTTTTTTTTTTACCTTTTTTTTCCCCTTGTTCCAGTAAACCCCGCTCGCTCTGCTCGCCCCTGCTCGCTCCGGCCAGCCCCGCTCGCTCCGGCCAGCCCCGCTCGCTCCGTGCTCGCTCCGTCCACCCCCGTACGGCCCTGCTTGCTCCAGCCGGCCCCGCTCGCTCTGATCGGCTCCGCTCGCTCCGGCCGGCCCCGTTCAGCCCCGCTCGCTCTGGCCGTCCCCACTCGCTCCAGCCGTCCCCATTAGGCTCTGCTCGCTTCGGACAGCCCCGCTTGCTCCGGTTGGTCTCTCCAGTCCAAGGATTCGTTTTCTTATTATTCTTCATAAGTACGCTGTAGCTGACTTCAGACCACCAGAGGAGGGCGTCAGATCTCATTACGGGTGGTTGTAAGCCACCATGTGATTGCTGGGATTTGAACTCATCACCTTCGGAAGAGCAGTCGGGTGCTCTTACCCGCTGAGCCATCTCACCAGCCCTATATTTTAGGTTTTATAAAATTGAATGTATTTATTACTGTGAAGTAGAATCATATCTTCATGATGTGGTCTTAAGTTTTTCAATTTTTATGAATGTTACATCTATTTAACAGTGAGTCTCAAATTATTTGTTGACCCTTTATAAAACTCTGATTTGTCTCAATGGGTCTATCAGTGTCTCCACCTCAGTGCAGTTATCCAGGAGCAGGCCAGGTATCACGAGGGATTTGCCTCACAGATGCTTGGCAGCATAGCTGCCCTTACCTTGCCCACCCAGTGTGGCAGGCAGTCCAGGGTGTCCCCAGGTATTTGAGAAGGATAGCTATTGTATTTGAATGTGAGCAGAAGCTATATAAATACTTAAGATAGTATTTCAAAACATGTTTGCATAAGTAATTCAGTTTTATAAAATATAATTTCTAGTAGAAATTTAGTGAGACTAGCATTACTTTACATTTAAGAAACTTTTTAAAATGTCTTAATTAATTGAAGACCTTTGTATTCTACTTGTTTTTGTTTTTGTTTTTTTTTTTTTTTTTTTTTTTAAATATGTTGGGCTATCACAAGTCATACAGTCTCTGGAAAATTTCATTAAACACTTAGGAGAGAAGGAGAGTAAAACTGGCAAGGAAGGTGTTAGTATGAAAATTGCTTTAATTTTGAGGACTCCTGTGCAGAGCCTTGGGGGTCCCCAGTGCTTCTCAGAGCACACTTTTGAGACTTACCCTTGAGGATTACAATTGCATTCTTGCCTGTAAAATTTTAATTTAATTATGTCATTTTAATCTTTTTAGAGAAATACAAGGATCTAGAATACTTGAATACCACTTGTATTCTCTCCCCTCTTTTACTCATTTATCTTCATCCAGTTTCGTGCTGCTGTCACAGAATACTCTAGATTGGTTCATTTATAATGAACAAGGGTCTCTTTTGTACCATAGATGAGGAAGGCCAAAACTGGGGTGCTTGCTCCCCTGAGTGTCACCTTGAAGTGCAGCTGAAGCATCACACGGGCACTAGGGAGAACAGAGCCCTGCCCCCCTCTCTGACCCACCCATGCCAAGTCAGCTCTCCTCACAGCTTAATTGTCTGTTCATGCTTGCCTCCCAGTGCTGTTGTCTGACACAGGAACTGAGGAGATACTTTGCCCCTGAACTCTCTGCCCATCACTCCTACTGTTGCTGGCGCTGGCATTGGCGTTGTTTGTACTAGGATTCTAGTCCTTTGTCCTGGCTTCTGCTATTGCTGTGTGTGCTCCCCAGCCAGGAAGACCTGGCAAAACACAACTGAAAAAGTTTTCCCCTTGTTCCAACTAGAAGACCATGCACTATAGGACACCTTGTTAATTTAACATTACAAAGAGCCCATTATGTGACTTGGAGTTTGGGTGGTTTTGGAGAGATCTAGGAAGCAAAGATTTCTTCTACATCATTAGATATTGACAGAATGTACCACATTTTATGATCGTTCTCTTTAAAAAATGAAATAATTCACATGATATGCAATTAACAATTTTTAGTGTATGGTTCTTTGATATATGGTGTATTTGCATTCGGAGGCAACCATCAGCTTGCATAGGTGAGTCATTTGGTCACTCCATAAAATACACAGCCTATTATATGACCATTTCCATTTCTCCTTTCCTTCTTCACTTGGTGTGTTACTTCTGTCTCTGATGACCTTTTAGGATTAGCTACTTACTTGTTGTTGAATATCATTCTGTTGTATCTTTTGGCTTTAGTAAATACAAGCTGTACATATTTTAATGTAAGTTTTCCTGTGAGCCAGGCTCACTACTCTTAGCTACTTTCGAAACTGAAGTTTGGATTGCAAGTTAAAGGCCTGCCTGGACTTGCAAGTGAGCTGAGGTCCAAGGCAGGCAACTTTGTGGATACTCTTCACAGTAAAAATGAGGACGGAGGATATGGCACCGATGAGCACTGGCTCCAGGTCTACTGTAAGTACTGAAAAATAAATCTCTCTGAACACAAGTTCTCATTTTTGCTGAGATAATCTATTATTATCTAATATTATTATTATTAACTATCTAGATGTTGCCCAGCTAGGTCACATGCTTGCATTTAGCCCTTTTGGAATCACCTAGCTTTTTTTTGCACACGGCACTTCACTTTCTCATCATCAGGGTGTAAGAGTCTCTGATTCACATTTGTCTCTATACTGGGTGTTTCTAGTATGTTGTTTGCTAAAGCTAAGGATCTTATGGGTATGAAGAACTTATCTTCTTGAGGCTTTGATTTTTATTTCCTCAGTGACCATAAAATGAGACATATATTCATTGGCTTGTTGGCTATTTATAGATCTTCTTTAAACAGACAATTTGATCAAGTCTGTTGGTTGTCCTCCTTGTTGGCCTGTTTATATATCTTGGTTATTTAACATTTACCTAATACATTTAAATAATGGCCTTTGATAAACAGGCCTTTCATTCATTCATTCATTCATTCAAGACAGGGTTTCTCTGTGTAGCAGTCCTGGAACTCGCTCTATAGTCTAGGCTAGCCTTGAAGTCAGATCTGTCACCCTCTGCCTCCTAAGTGTTGGGATTAAAGGTGAGCACCACTATGCCCTACATAGGTCCTTTATTTTGATAAAGTCCATATTAGTTTTTGCCCCCACCTGTGCTTTTGATGCCGAAGAATCCATATTTCATGACATCTTCTAAGAATTTTGCAAATTGGACTCCTACATTCAGATTGCTTTTTTGTTTTGTTTTGTTGCTTATTTTTTTGTTTTTGGTTTTAGAGACATGGGCTCACTGAATACCGGTGGCCTGAAACTCACTGTGTAGACCAGGATGGCCTTAGACTCACAGAGATCCTCCTGCCTCTTCTCTGAGTGCCAGGTATTCAGAATGTTGATTAATTTTGTTTTAATATCTGATCTGGCTCAAAAGACATTTCTTTTCATGTTCAGTTTTTTTTTTTTTAATACCTTGGTGAAAATTAGTTTGCCATGGATGACTGATGGATTGGTTGGTTTCTGGACTCTGAAATAGATCCCATCAGTCTGTATCCCTGCCTCTCTACCACTGCCACTTAACTACTGTAGCTTCGTAGCAACTTGAAATTAGCATGACTTGCCTTGTCTTTTTTAATACTAGTTTTGCTATTTAGGGGCTTTTTGAAATTTTACATGAATTGAAGATGTGTTGAAAGGGGAACATTTCTATAAAACCTTAGGATTTTTAAATTTACAAAATATTTTTATTAGTTATTTGATTTCATACCTTCATGTACTGTATTTTGATCATAGTGACCTTCTCCTCCCAACTCCTAGATCTACCCTTAGTGAGTTTGGTTTGTGCTGTCCATAAATTCAAGAGTGTGAGGCCATCTATTTATAATATCAATCTACCAGAGGCCACCTGCTTAAAGAAAACTTGACTGTCCTCACAGAAGCCATCATCTGTCAGGAGCACCTCAGCTCCAGTGCTGCCTGGCTCCTCTTGTACTGGCCCTGCTCAGACAGACAGCTGCTGAGAGTTGATGAGCACAGCCATCCTGACCAGAATACAGTGCTTGGCTCTGATGGTCCTTCCTGACCCCCAAGCTCCTAGACTCCTCCTCTCTCCCTGACTCTCAGAAGGACTGGTGGAGGTGCAGGTGTTCTGTCTGGCTGAGTGTGCATGCTAACCTCGTTACTGCACACAGAAGCTTCTCTGGATGGGTCTGAAATCTGCTCTAATCTGTGGATATTTAGAGGATAGTTTGATACTATGTCCACCTAGCAAAATGACAGTAGTTAGGATCTCCCCTAACCATGAGTTCTTGGTCAGATTTGCAAACCAGATGAACATTTCCTAGTACATTTAGTACTGCAGAATTTCTCATTTCTGAATCTAAGACCAAGAAGAAGTAAGATAACTGTAGGAAAGGAGTTGGTGAGGTAGCTCAGTGAGTAAAGGTACTTGCTACCAGCTAAAAGACCTGGCTTCTGTCCCCAGGCCCGCATGGTGGAAGGACAGATAAGACTCCTGTGAGTTCTGTCACCTGCACATGTGTGCAGTGAGCTGCACAGAGATAGAGACACACCTTGAGGTCTCACCTTGAGCTATTTTGAATGAAAGCAAGACTCTGTCTAATTTGCCTGTGTATAATATTTGTTTATGTTTCATGCTGTGCCCCATCACACCTCCACAGTTTTGTAATTATCTACATGTGTTCGCCATTCGGCCTTAGGCTTCTTAAAGTGTTCATGGTCAGAGGCAGACAGCTTTATGGTTCTCCTGTGTTCCTCACTTAGCACGGTGTTTTCATTGCCTGAGGGTCATCCGTAGTGTGTTCCAGTTGTCATTAAAAGATTGTTTCCAGTAGTCTTCAAGTTAGAGTGTTTAAGGTCCTCTAGTTAAATTTTTCTCTTAGTTTCAAATAGTGTTGCTGGTTAGCGATGCAATTAAATTAACATGCATTGTACATATTAGAAAGGACCTTAGTTACAAATCATCTTATTTGATCTTCAACCTCTTGTTCGGTTCTTGAGTGTTTCTGGCAAATAGCTACCTGCTGAACCATTTGAGTTGGTTGTTAGATAAGACAGCCATCTTTTGTATCAAGGGTTCCTCTTCCTGGCTTTTCTTAATTTTAAGGTGAAATTCTGCCATTTTAATCTGAACATATTGACTACATGTTCTGCTTCCTATGACAGGCTTTCGGTAGTTTATAGATTATTAACCCTGTGGGTTGTGAAGCTAAGTAGACTAACTTGCTTCTTTGTTGTATTATATGGCATGGTGGTTAGTATTAGCCTCTAGTTTTGTAAGTTGCTTATTTTTTATAGTACTTCCAGTCAGTGTAACACCCCGTCCACATTAACATACTACCCAGTTGATAGGATTATGTAATACACTTTGTCTTCTAGTAGAATCTGTGTGAGAATTAGGTTTGTATGTTATGTTATTACAGTGTGTGTAGTATTTATAGGCTTACATGCTAAAGTGATTTAAATGTAGTTTATTGGGATTTATTTTGCAGTTAAGATGACAGTTTGTGAATGGTTTTCTCTCTGACCCAGTCTTATACCTTACTAGCTGAAGTTGTCATCTGTTCTAAGGATAATGTAAATGAACATAGGGTTTGTGAAAACCTGACTAGAACTCAGCTAGTGGGCAACATTATAATTTATTTATAGCTATTTAATACAGTTACTAATGAACTAACTTAAAATGAGGGCAAAATTATACCACATTTTTTTTGTGTGAAATTATACTATATAACAAAGGTTGGCATTATATAATAAGTGCTCATAAAATGTTAACCTACTTGCAATAAATACAATTAATAATGTACATAAAAGAATGAAATTAAGATAATTTTTATCAAAAAAGAATTATTCATGAACAGAAAGTGGACAGCATAGATTTGATGACAAGAAGGTTGTATCTAATCTGAATTACTGAGTGACCTAGGAAGCTTGCTCAGAGGGATTACAGAATAATTATGTTAATATGCAATTATCACCTCATTTCTTCTGTAGTAACCTCAAGATGCAGTGTAGTGAGGGTGTTATAGCAAGTGCTGATAGTTTGCAAAAATACTGATGTTTGAGATTTCTGAGACAATAAGACTAGCTTGAGGCGTGTAAGTGATGATCTGTCATCTTGAAGACAGACCTGACCTCTGCTGTGCAGGGCTCACCGTGTATGACTAGAGGCAGCTATAGCTGCAGAACTCATTATGTTTCTAGAAGCTGAAGTATGCTTTATGTAGATTTTAAACCCCCATTTGCAGCTTTAAAAAAAGTATGCATTTTTTAAAGAACATGTTTAAATTCAGTTAAGTGGAAGATTCTGTGATTCTATGATTATAGAAGGATTTTAGTAGTGCTATCTAAACAGTTTTTAAAGAATCTTAAGTGGTACTTTGAATTAATCAAATTCAAGTTCTCTTAAACATTGAAATCTTTTAAACATTATACCATTATAGAATGTTTTAAATTTGTTAGCTTCCTTTATATATTTTTTTTAAATATATTTTTAATGATTTATTTTTATTTTATGTACTTTGGTTTTTGCTTGAATGTTTCTCTGTGTGAGGGCATTGGATCTCTTGGAACTGGAGATAGTTGTAAGCTGCCATATAGGTGCTGGGAATTGAACCTGGGTCCTCTGGAATAAAGCTTATTGAACTATCCCTCTAGCCCTGGTTAGCATCCTTAAATTCAGTGAGTAATGCTTATCTACAAGTATGTTTCTTTTGTTACAGCAACAGACTGGTGTCAGTTCTTCAACTGTATGTACTTGCCCTTAAAGAGTAGTTGAAAACTGCTTGGAGACGTGTTAAATTAGTGTATAAGTCAAATGTTTTTTTATCTGGATGAAAGGAAGTAGATGAAAATTATAGATTTTTTAGAATGTAATGATAAAGATCCTTCAGAATGTAATGATGCATTGTTTTTCATTGTGCCCTGAAATTTGTATAAAATACTTTAAGCATTTTATAGTCAGATGTATTAGGGAAATTAAACCCAGAAAATGTTAGCTGTGCGTAAACACCAACTTCAGATTCCATTTCTTATATCATGTTTTCTAGTTGATGAAATAAATTGCTTTTTTCAGTGGCCTAAGAAAGCCTTATAAATTTCTCCTGAGTAGAGACAATTATGAATTAGTAGATAGTTAAGTCACATTTCATTATATGGACATGAAGAAAAAACTGGCTGGTAAAGACCTGATTTCATGTTTCAGCAGTGTGATTTAGTTTCTTTTGTTTACTAGATGTTTTGTGGACCAAAGATGTTTCATACATGTATTTTTAATATGTTTTTGAGCAAAATGGCTTGGTATCTTCAGAACGTGAAGTTAGATCTTATTAAGCCATTCTGGTAACAAGGATGCAGCCTTCAAATCAACATGATATTCTCCTAGTTTGTCACCCTGCTGTTCAGGGGGCACCAGTGAAGTTGCTTTAAATGGAAGGCGTCTGTTCATCCTTCAACCTCTAACACCAGAACAGATGGGTAGAACACAGAACATGGAAGGCTTTACCTCTGAGGTGGTAACAGTGAAGCCACTCATTAACACTGAATTTACCACTTCGTTAGCAACGTTGCTTCCTGTTGAGAAAAGCTAATACAGGCTTCAAATTGACTGAGCATATATTTGACTACCTCTGTGATTATAATAAATAGAAACAGAAAGTGTCTTTCAGGCTAGTTAAAAACCTGTCATTCATCCCAGCATTGTGCGGTTGTTAGTACTGAGGCAGTTGACTGTTTCCTGAACTTGGCCTGAAATCCCAGGGTTTGGTACCAGGACAGCATCAGCCCCACTCTCTTCACACATGTTTATGTGCTGCCCATTTTTAACTTGTGTTTGTGATGTTGACTCCTGCTGGGTGCTGCATTAGCACCACTTTGGGGTGATACCGTTGAATATGATCTTATTGGAAGTCTATTTTTATTACTGTGGAAGTTTGCCAGCTTCAAAGCAGAATTCTAAACTGTGTGAGGGAAGGAATAATGATTGTTGGTATAAATAATGCCAAGAAAAGATCTTTATGATAACTTGTTTGTAATCTTGGATGTGTTTATTAAGCATTTTGTTGAAAGAAGAATGTGTTTCTGTAACTTATGAAATGAGACAGTTATTCAAATCATTTCTTTTTGTGCTAGAGTTAATGTTTTACAAAACATGAAATTTCTACTCCAAGTGAAAATTATTTAAAATATCTTAATTTCTGAATTGAATTTTAGAGCCTCGCTGTCTTAAAATAGTATTGTTCACTATACAAATTTTAAAAAACCTGCAAAGATAATGTAAAGGATATATTTTTGTCTGCAAAGCAGAAACCAAGTCTGCACTGTTTACTTGAGTGAGCGTATAGTGTTTACATCTGAATATAAAGCTGTTTGTTTCCCTTTTTCTTTTGATTTTGCAGTTGCATTTTTACTTACTCAACACTCCTTTACTCAGCAAGCGCTGCCTTGCACCCTTGCCTTGTGGTTCAGGGAAACATGATGGTGACCAGGTTGTGTCAAGCAGTTGTAGTACAGTGTGTCCACTTTTTCAAAGAGCCATGTGGAAGAGCGAGTGCCCTGTGATGTAGGGGAGTGATCTTCGCCTCACGGGGCAGCCTCATACGGCTCCTTTCCTCGTACAGATCCTTTTTTTTAAGATTCTTTTGTCTTCTTATAACAGCTCAATATATGATCAAAAGCACTTTGCCGTGTTAAATCTACATTATGTATGAAATACACAATTTATAACATCTCATAAGAAAATTCTAGGCCTCTACACTACTGTTAGATTATAAGTGATATAATTGCTTTTTGGAAATGCCTAGAATTTGGGATCTCAGAGTTTGAAATTTTAACATAAAACTTCACTGATTTTAACACTAGTAACTTATAATTAAGAATAACTTGGATAAAGAATGACTAGAACCTTATGAGTAAGGCAGTTTTGTAGAATTTTGACAGAACACTATCTGGAGCAAAACAGTTTTAAATATTTTAGAAGTAAGAATTACTATTTATATATAAGTAAGCCAGTGATGTTGATTGCAGTTACTATATTTGACCCACATTGTTTACCCTGAAATGTTTTGTTACCTTCTTCCAGGAATGAGCTTCAGGTGATAAAAGAGTTCTTCTTTACAACATTTGATAATTCCAGTTCTTCTACTGTATAGAGTAACTGTCCTTGGGGAATCTGTTCAGCCAGAGAATTGTTTTTATTATAAAATTATGCATGATATTTTAAACTTTTTTCAGTGTGTAATGCATTCATTTATATTATATGTAAGTGTATTACATTTATATTGTATGTAAGTGTATGCTGCCTTTCCTTGGTACTTTGTATATGTATAATACTTAATTTCTAGGAGGCAGAAGTAGCAATATTTGCTTTGAAAATATTTTTAATATGCTTTAAAAATATTTTTAAAAATATTTATTTAAAAATATTTTTAAAGTGGTTCGGTGTTTGAAGTGTTTTCTAATTCCTATAAAGTTATTAATATCTCAATATTATAAAGAGTAGAAAATTAAACCAATGAAAATGTATACTTCCAATTTTCCATACATTCCAATAGTACTTTTTTGATGCAAATCTAAATTTTTGTTTTCCATTTTCTAGACTAAATGTGTTAAATGATATTGCCAACAATATGGATGATTTGAAGATAAACAACGACATTACTGGTGCTAAAGAAGAACTCCAAGATGACAACAATTTTATCGCTGAGAAAGACAGTGGAGTTCATAAACCAAAAGATTGTCAGACATCATTTCAGAAAAACAGTTCATTGACTCTATCTGAAGAATTGTCAGAGGATCAATCAGAAAACGCCTTAAGTGGAGGCCAGTCTGCTTTGTTTGTCCCCGCCGGCACTCCTGCTGTTCCTAGTGAAAACTTTACCTTGCCCACAGGAGCTGTTGTTAATGGACCAGTCTCACGCTCCTCCTCCACAAAGACTTCCAATATGAATGAAGGTAGTGTTTCATTAACCACTGGACAGCCTGCAGATCAGCTAACAACAGAGTCTTGCCCCACTTTGAAGGCAGCAGCTGATCATCAGCTGTCTACACCACAAAAAGCAAGTCAACACCAAGTTCTGTTTTTGTTATCAGATGTAGCACAAACTAAGAATCCAACCCATTCCATTAAAAAAGTACCTACCTCTGCTTTAGTTGGTTGTGATGTTCAGAATTCAGTAGGGAATAGCATGAAGTCAGAGAGCACTTTACTAAGTCAAGCAGAGGTGAGTCAGGGCGATGCCACCACAGTGGTCAGGGACGACTGTGTCAGCGCGTTAGCAGTGATTTCCTCAGGTACAGACGAATTTAGGTCAGAAAATGATACAAACTGGGATCCCCAAAAAGAGTTCATTCAGTTTCTTATGACTAGTGACGAGACGGTGGATAAACCCCCAGCTCATTCTAAAGTAGTAGGTGTAGAAAAAAAGAGAAAGAGAAAAATGGATGTGAGCAAGATCACTCGCTACACAGAGGACTGCTACAGTGAGTCAGGCCGTGCACCCGGGAAATCAAAAATTCTTCAGGTGGACTTTCTAGGGCAAAATGAAGAGATACAAGCAGTAGACTCACAGAACTACACATTATCAAAAGTGAAACCTGAGTCAGCTGATGGAGACTTGGAGTCTGTGGACACTTTTCAGCATCTAGTTTATAACTCAGATAAAAGTGGAGAAGATAATTCACCTGTTCATACTCGCACTTTAATTTCAAATACCTTAAAAAAGAAATGTGAAGAGAGTGAGCCTGAGTCACCTGTGGCTTTCAGCACTGAAGAGCCATCCTTCTACCCCTGTACCAAGTGCAATGTGAATTTTAGGGAGAAAAAGCATCTCCACAGGCATATGATGTATCATTTAGATGGGAATAGTCACTTTCGCCACCTTAATGTCCCCAGGCCATATGCTTGTAGAGAATGTGGACGGACATTTCGAGATCGTAATTCACTGCTAAAACATATGATCATTCACCAAGAAAGACGGCAGAAGCTGATGGAAGAAATTCGTGAGTTGAAAGAGCTCCAGGATGAAGGCAGAAGTGCTCGACTGCAGTGCCCTCAGTGTGTGTTTGGTACCAATTGTCCTAAGACGTTTGTGCAACATGCCAAAACCCACGAGAAAGACAAAAGGTACTACTGCTGTGAGGAGTGTAACTTCATGGCAGTGACAGAGAATGAGCTGGAATGCCATAGGGGCATTGCCCATGGAGCAGCAGTGAAGTGTCCTGTTGTGAGCTCAGAAATAACCCAGAGAAAAACACAAAAGAAGACTTCAGTGAAAGACTCTGTTATAGGATCATCCAAAAAACCTGCTACTTACCTATGTAAGATGTGTCCTTTCACTACTTCAGCCAGAAGTATTCTGAAGAAGCACGTGGAGTATTTGCATTCCTCGTCATGTGTTGATTCCTTTGGTAATCCACTTGGACTTGACAAAAGAAAAAGTGACAGCCTCGAGGAGTCTGTAGATGTCGATAGCACCAAGTCATTAGCTAAACAGCAGCCAAGTACATTTCCAAAGAACTCTGCTTTAAAACAGGATGCTAAACGAACATTCGGATCAAGCTCACAGTCAAGTAATTTTTCAAAATTTCATAAGCGGCCACACAGAATACAAAAAGCCCGGAAAAGCATTGCCCAATCTGGTGTAAATGCATGCAGCCAAAACAAGTCTCCTCACAAGAACGCTATGGTTAAGAGCAGCTCTGACCAAAAACCAAAGTATTTCCATCAGGCCCCAAGAGAAAAACCTAACGCCAGGGCAGACAGCAGTTATTTATATAGACATAAGTATGACAACTACCGGACGATCAGAAAATCAGGTGACTCATACCCACTTCCTTTCAAAAAAGAGGTTAATTCATTAAACTCTTTACATCTATTTTCATCAAGTAACTCTCATAATAATTTTATTTCAGACCCTCATAACGCAGATACCAAAAGGCCAGAAAACGAGAAAGACCACAAGCGTGTAGCTGTGAAAAGAGTAGTTAAGGCTTCAAAGAAGGAAAGCTCTGGTGGCGAGGACTTGGATAGCTATCCCGACTTTCTGCATAAAATGACTGTTGTTGTTTTGCAAAAGCTTCATTCTGATAAGAAAGATAGTTACGAAACAGAAGATGACAGCTCCTGGGATAACGTTGAGTTGGGTGACTACACTACACAGGCCATGGAAGAAGAAGCCTACAGTGACCTTAGTCAAGAACATGTAAACTTATTGCCCCTGTTTAAAAGCAAGATAGAGGGCCAGGGCCCTGGAGACAGTGCTGCCCTGAGTTACGATCAGAATGATGGCTTCTACTTTGAATATTATGAAGATGGTGGCACTAAGAGCTTTTTACAGGACATCCATGATCCTCAGCATTTGGAAAACCCACAAACGCCTTTGACAAAGCATAGTTCTGTTTTTCATTGGACTGATTTGTCTCTTGAGAAGAAGTCGTGTCCTTATTGCCCAGCAACATTTGAAACAGGTGTTGGGTTGTCAAATCATGTCCGAGGACATCTTCACAGAGCAGGATTGAGCTATGAAGCCCGTCATGTTGTATCACCAGAACAAATAGCCACAAGTGACAAGATGCAGCATTTCAAAAGAGCTGGCACAGGGACACCTGTGAAACGAGTTAGAAAAGGTAAGTTCACGGTTGGAGACAGTTGGGGCCTAATAAATCTGTTCAGATTCAGAGGAGGTGAAAACTGTGTTTGAGTTTGGTCCTTTTTAGAATCCCACAGTTTCCATTTATGAGTTTATTCATTTACAGTGATTTGTAAGAGTCTGATACTACTCTTAAAAATCTTTTTTTAGCTATAGAGAAGTCTGAAACTACTTCCGAACATACTTGTCAGCTCTGTGGTGGTTGGTTTGACACAAAGATTGGGTTATCAAATCATGTCAGAGGCCATCTGAAAAGACTTGGGAAAACTAAATGGGATGCTCATAAATCTCCAATCTGTGTTCTCAATGAGATGATGCAAAACGAAGAGAAGTACGAAAAGATCCTGAAGGCGCTCAGCAGTCGCCGCATTATCCCCAGACCGTTTGTAGCTCAGAAACTCTCCTCAGGCGATGACTGCCTAGCTCACAGTGTCTTACCTCTTGATGAATACCACAATGGCCTAAAGACAGAGGCTCTCTCAGTGTCTGCATCAGAGGAAGAAGGGCTGCATTTCTTAAGTGAGTGTGGTGAAAGAAAGCCTGAACTGCCCAGTGGGAGAAAGAACCAATCTCTTACACTGATAGAACTTCTTAAAAGTAGAAGGCTAGGCGAAGAAAGGAATTCTGCTGTTTCTCCTCACAAGATCCATAACCAGACAGCAAGAAAGAGATTTGTTCAGAAATGTGTTCTTCCATTAAATGAAGACAGTCCGTTGATCTATCAGCCACAAAAAATGGACTTGACTATGCACTCAGGTAAGGATGCTTGTGAGTCTTTCAACACAGTTGAGTTGTGCTTTGTGAGGTGGAACATCCATGTGAAGTGCCTTCTGAGCATCTTCCTGTTCATACTGCTGCATGGCAGGGCACACTGGCTCTGCCGTAGCTCATCGGAGGATGCCCAGCAGCACTGAGTCTCTGCCTCATTCTTGGTCTGAATGTAAGTTGAGAGCAAAAGCAAAGTGTGTGCACATGCACACGCACACGCGTGCACACACTTCCCCTACCCCTACACCAAGCCAACTGACCTGTAAAACTCAACACTGCTGAGGTATGTATGGGAGGCTCATGTTTAGCAGCACAGCAATATTATTGGAAGACCTCTGACGTGTTTCTGCCAGTGCTACCAAGAACTGAGCTGCTGGTTTCCCTCTGCTTAGGCAAGGCAAGGCAAGGCAGTACAGAACAGCTCTAGACCAAAGGATGGTACCTGTTGTGTGATACTATTAACCCAATCAATAGTCTCCTCCCTGAAGCCTTGTTGTATTGTGTGATTTCAGAGAACTGGAGTGAATACAGATGTTCTCTTGGCCTTGTGAGTGTCAGAGTTGTGCTCTACTGCAGCAGAGCAGGTGTTCGGCTTAGTGCCGCTGCTCTTCTGCTGAAGGGCTGTTTTGAATGTACTGGGAAATGATGTGGCAGGTAGAGAAATACTTTGGTATTCTTAGGTCTGGTTTATACTCAAACACTAGAAGGGTTTTGGGGTTTGTTTGTTTGTTTTGAGGTTAAGAATGTTGAGGATTTATGTATCTATGTTGACTGTGTTCTTAGTCAAATAGAAATTGATCAGTGTATTAATAGAATATGAGATTACTGTAACTGTGGTTGGCTTCTTGGCAAGCACTAAGTATCTCAGTGTGCCGTTTTGTTTTGGGGGAATGTTAGCAGTCTGAAAAAAATGCCTCCTGATTTAGGGTTCTGGGTAGTAGGTGCTCTCTTTTGAAATTAGTAGTAGTCTTTTTTTCTTTTTAAGAAGGGTAAAGTTGAGTGATCATGTGTTGAGTGCGATGCAGTATTTCTAGTGGCCATCATAATGCTGTTGAGACACCTGTTGAAATGTTTTGGGGGAGTGAGGACTGTCAGAAAAGTTTAGAGTTTATTTTTCTATATGTTTCCTTTCCTGTAATGCTATTGGCTTGTTGATCATTTAGCGCAAAGATTTTTAGGGGGAAAAAAAAAACCTGTTGAAATCATTAGCTTTCATTATTGATGGCGCATTCAGAGTAATGAAGGTAAAATGCCCTGAATGAAACGCCATGTCTAGCAGTTGCTCGTGGTGTCACCACCTCCTCTCCAGCCTTCATCGCAGAGCCTCATTTAGAATCCAGCCTTTTACAGTTTTGTGGGTAAAACACTTTAATTACCACTTTCTCAACTAGACTTTTTAATTCTTTTTATTGGTAAAACGCGTTGAACCTTCCCAACAGAACTGTGCTGTTTCAATCACAAAACTGGATTTTAGTATGTCTAAGAAAGGATCTGTATAACTCTGCAAGGAAGCGATAGAAGGTTCAACCTAGAGGAGCTTGGAGGTCCAGGCCACTCTCTCCTTGCATTTCCCCAAGGAGCAGCGCAGGCTGGCTCTACATACTAACTGCCAGCTACTAAGAGTTAACTCCCTTTCCTTAATTTAAGCTAAGCTAACCCAGTGAGCACTTAAAAGCCATCTTTATTAAGGTACTTTTCTACACACACTAAGCTAAGAAAATGTTTCCCTTTTTGAAGTGAGAACTGGATTATAGTTTTCTTTTGAATGATAGGTGTGCCTGTGAAGCTCACATGTGTGCATTGCAATACGGCGTTTACAAGTGCTGTTAGCCTGTCCAACCACTCACGCGCTTGTGCACGAAGGAAGAGTGCTGGACTTTTGACTGGTGCAGGTATGTCTGAGCAGATGTCACAGCAAATCTGTTTTAACTCCTCACCACAGTGGTGCCAATGTTAGATGATAGCTATAGCTCCTTTTGGTAAGCAGCAATTGAATGCACATTAAATTTCAGCAACTTATAAATTATTAGATAGGATTTCAATAAATGATTATTTCCATCTGGCTTATACTGATTTGGGAAAAAATAGCCCACTTGAGGTGAACTTTTTAAAAAGTATACTATTTTTGATTTTTGAATTTACTTTTCTATGAGTAGATTCTAGTAAAATCACCTCCTTGGTTAACAAACATGAAAAAGATTACAGTAATGCTGCTTTTGGAAAAGGTGCTTTATTATAACAGGAAACCACAATAAGGCCAAATATATAGAATAATTCATTAGTCTATAAATTGAATCTTCAGAGGGGGGCAGGTCTTAATAATGCCCCTAATCTACATTTAGGATTAATAAACCTAAGCCTCCACATGCATGCTGAGCGCACATTTCTGTGGGACTTTGGTTGGCTAGTCCAGCTTTGCAGGTAACGTCTTTTGTGGACGTTTGTCAGCTTACTCATATAATATGCTTCTGACGCCTTGCAAAATGCTTTGCTCTTTCATTTGTACTCTTTCAAGCTGCCTGCTTTACTGAATCACATTTCCTGCGAATCTTAAACTTCTTTTTCTAAATAGAATTGCACAAATCTTTTTTTTTTTTTTTCCCATTAAAATCCTCTGTGTAGTATTTTTATTCCTCTTGCTCCTTTGAAGTCATGACTGTGCTTCCTCGAGTGGTTCTTTGCCTGGCCTTTATGTTCTTCCTCGTGCGTACGACTTACATCTACTGTGTCCTTGCTGGTAAAGAAACACTGTGTTCATACTGGGCTCTTTCTCTTGTTTCTTCACTTTGTCTCTTGGATTGAGATACAGATGACAGAGACACTGTTTATATACAAAGGAGGAAAACAGTTTTAGTTTACTGGCATAGAGCTCTGACTAAGGTTTTAAGTTTCTTTTACCTGTATTTGATTAGGTATGCGGTGGTAGACATGGAAGACAGGAGGCAACATTTGAACTGGCAGATCAGCACTGAGAGCACCATGCTCTGCTCTCCACAAGCATGATGCTTAGGGACAGCGCTGTGAGATGTAGGTCTAGGCTTCCCTTCTCATCGTGTAAGAAGTTGTGGTCCAAATTTTGGTCATTTGTTTGCACTTGGAGAGTTTCTGCATAGCAAAGCTAGAGTTCAAACCAAGGCTATCTGACCTTGGCTTTCCCCGTAGTTACTATTCTGTATTCTTGGATTTCTGTTGGATAATTCTAAAATGAAAGTGGGTTTAAAGTGGGGAATATTCTGGTGAGTAATTAGAGACAGCAGGAGCCCAGGAAGTTGACCAGGCCTGCTTTAGACTTTGGAGGGCTTTTGAGAGTGCCTCACTGAGTGCTTAGCAACATGCTCTCCTCTGATATCTAATGGTGAAGTGTTCCCACCACTTGATTGTTGCTTCATTAGAAAATATTTTTGTCTGACCTTAAAACTTTTCAAAAAGCAATAATAGTTTAAGGCATTGGTAATTGGTAGTACCTTTCATGAAAACAACAAAGGCAAATCAAAACCCTTCATTGACATAAAGAAAAGAGCATGTCTGGGTATGAACTGGGTAAAGTCTACGCCATTGAAGAAAAGGAAGACATTGCAGTTAAATCCTAACTACCATGTTATAAGTGCTAGAATATCAAGTGTGTGGTAGTTGTAGGCATGAAGAAGGGAGAACATCACTGTAGACAGTCTAGGGTGGTGCTCTTCATAACCACGTCCCTTCTTTAGATAACTCTGAAAGAGTGTGTCCCAGTTTAAAGTTAACTTCCCGCTTTCTCATGCCAACCTAAGACATTTTTATCCAGCATTATTAATGTTTTTGTTTCCCAGACAGAGACTTCTATTAGTATCTATAAATTCCACATGCCTATTTATTTCCCAATATTTGGATTATAAGGGCCCTAGAGGGTTCTAGATTGATTGTTGTAAGGGACTCATTGGTTTATGAGTAACAGGCTTAACTTTTTAAGGGAGAGAGAGATTGATTGATTCATTTATAAAGCATACATCCACACAAGTATATTACACAGTTGGAACAATGAAAAAGAAAAATGGTAGAAATGAAGACTAAGAGTCTAAGACTCTAGTGTGCTTCTTCCTAGTTCAGCTTTCATTCATGAAGAGTTTTACTTGTGTGGTCCAGTCTGAAGAAAAAGCTTCAGTAGGGGCTGGGAAAGTGGCTTAGTGCTTAAAGTGCTTTCTACATATGCAAGGACCAGAGATTGGATCCTGGTGTCCAAGTACATAAGCTGAGTGTGGTAACACTCATCTGCAACCCCAGTGTGGGAAGCAGAGAGATGCTGGCCACTCTGTGCAGTTGAAGCTGCAGACTTCAGGCTCAGAGGGAGAACATCTCAGAGTAAACAGGTAAATAAGGTGAAGACACAACTTAGAGAAACACCCAACCTCAGCCTCTGCCTCCACACTGCATGGACTGGAATGCACACACATGCACACAACACAAACTCAAGCTTAGACATTCTCAAGACGATAGTTCTGTGGTAACCTGTGGTAGAATGAGCTTTTAAGCCTTTGTAGAAGCCATCAGCTCCTGGCATCTTCTATGCGATCCAGTGGTATTCCAGAGATAGAAATAGTCCTTCTAACTTAGGTCCAGTTAGCCTTAGACTGAAAAGTCTGCTTCCTAAAATATCAATTTGGTGATGATTCAGATACTCGCAATGCAATGTTTCTTTACTTCAGCATCTTGACTTGCATGTATAAATTCACATTTATACCTGTGGCCTATCCCTGCTCATCTGTTCATTTGATGCACTCTGGTGCTCTTGACTTATTCTTTCTCATTAGAAGAGTAGTGTGTAGTATGACCCAGTAAGTTGGTCTATTCAACACTAAAAAGCTGCTACCTACATTTGAATACTCTGCCCTAGTTTCTTTCTGTTTAGGGACTGGTACGGGTTAGAAGTAGTATCCTAGAATCCCAATTCTTGTGACAGCGGCAGCAGCAGCGGCAGCATTATTTCTTATGACCTGTTCATTTTTTTTTTTAATCTACCAGTTATTTTCTTTTAAAGTTAGATACTAGTGTAAAGTGGAAATTTCTAGTTACATATTTTAAATTACCAGAAGAAATTGTTTTTATTCTAGAAGTATGTTGGGGAAGGATCTTATTTGTCCATCTGTAGAACACATTTTCCATAACACATTAGAAGTAGTACATACTAGTTATCCAAAATGACCAGTCTGCCATAATTAGAGAAGAAAAGGGCTTAGAAATAAAAAAAGGGTTAGATACTAATGTATCTTACTTAGAAGTGAGAAAAGGGTTAGATACTAATGTATCTTACTTAGAAGTAAGAAAAGGGTTAGATACTAATGTAAAATTAGTATTAGAAATTAGTATTAGTCCTTAGTCAGTGCCACTAGTACATTATGACTGCTCTTGAAAAAAAGATACTTTTCAAATCATCCACTTTTAAAATGTAATTGTAGGATGGATCTTACTGATGGGTTTTTTGGTTTGTTTTCTGTTTTCAGCTTTAATGATATAATACTCTTACAAATGCTAATGACCTCAGCCAGGTACTGAGTAGGCTCATAGACCATTAGGATAGTCACTCCTGTGCTCTAGAAATGCTGTGGGCCAGCTTTCTGCCAGGACAGTGTTGTGTTGAAGCTCCTCATTATGCATCCCTGGTTTGTGTCTTCTACTCCTACAGTGCTGAAGGCTGTGCGGCCTCTGGACTATAAACAGAAAATGTTGATCGGTATTTAAACTCAAAGCCAGATACCTTGATAATTCTTGACTGGGTTGGCTTTGAAATGAATAAGAAGTATTTGCTAGCAGAGTTTAGCCCTGCTTCCCTTTTACCTTGTTTGTTAAACGCCTGCATGGAAATGAGCATGCACATGGACTCACATACACAGAAAAAGGGTCACTTGGTACATTCCAACTTTTTTTTAAAAAGCTGTCTGTGAGACAGTGTCTGTATCTTAGCTGTAACTTGTCTTAGTACAATTCACTCAGTAAATCTGTGTTTATGTGGCAGTAATATATCATTTATTCAGACTTGGGCAACATAATGAGTTGTTCTGGTTGAGTTCATTTTCTACGATTAGTTCTTTAGTGACAAGGTTGATTTTTTTTTTTTTTTTAATGTTATTTTTGCCTTGTAAAATGGATGGGTAAATGTAATCTTATCCTTAGAACAACCTACAAGGGGAATGCAGTAATTGTTTTATTATGCCAGGAAAGGCACCCAGAGATGCTTGGTAGATTACTCACTGGTTAGCAGGTATCCATTCCTACAGCTCTTGCTGCGGCCCAAGCACTGTGCTGAGTGCTACAGAGGCAGGTTGAATTTTACATGTGGTAGGAGCACATGTAAACATGACTGTGGTAATAAGATAGATGGGCAAGTGCCGTGGATGAGCTGTGTGGGCTCCTCCCTCTGCCAGTGGAGAGGGAGAGAGAGGGAAGAAGGATGCACAGTGGGCTTGAGCCAGACTAGCAAGGCTCTGACAGGCAGGCAGGGTGTATGCTAGAAATCAAAAAGGAGCTATACCCCATCCCAGCATGTGTCATTTGATTTGAACCTCAAAATTAGCAGGCTGGAACAGAAAGTTAGGGTCTAGAGAGGAAAGGAATCATACTCGAAAAAGGAGGGAGTATTGTGGGAAAATGAAATGTTTACTAAGAATACTGGGAGGTAGGAGTAAGGAATTAAGTTAGATGGTGAAGTAAGTCAAGTAGAAGACAGGGATAATTAAATGCTGGAACTTACTTTGTAATGAAACAAAATCCTTTTGTGTCTTTGGTCTCTACTATGCAGTTCTACTCCTAGAACACATTCTGTAGACCAGGCAGCTGTAACTCGAGATCTGTGTGCCTCTGCCTCCTGAGTACTAGGATTAAAAGTATGTGCCACCATGCCAAGCTCAAAATCTCTTTTAAATCCTTCTTAAAAGGACTTATATGATGCTTTGGAAACTACTTTTTGTATAAAAGATTTGGTTAGGAGAGGGAGAAATTCATTTAAGATTTAAATTAAGAGTAATTTTAATTACTTTAATTTAATGAGAATAGGAATGTGAAGTAGGATCAGCAGGTAGACAGCTAGTGGCAGTGACAGGAACAGTGTAGCTCAGTGACCACCAGAACACCACAGATGAAATTCAGTTTTATGATGCCAGCTTTTGCTTGTTTCTGATTAGAGTTTAATGCTATTTGATTGTGTTCTTCCCCACCCCCGTCTGACTCCAGTCTTTAGTTTTATTACTTGTTGATTTTCTAGTATTTACTTCTTATATGTTACAGGTTTTTTAGTGTGCTGGGATTTCTCATCTAACATAAATTCTTGAGTGCTTTTATGATCTTGATTTTAAGGTATGCTTACAAAATGCATTGTTAGCAAGAACTAAATGTAGGTGTTTGGGTATTACCCTAGTTAGTACTTTTTGTCAGCTTGGGGCAAGCTACAGTTGTTTGAGAAGATGGAACCTCAGTTGAGAAAATGTCCTCACTAGATTGGCCTGTGTGGCGATTTTTGATTAACAATCGATATAGGAGGGTCTGGGCCTAGATGGTATGACATCTAAACAAACTGTGAGGAGCCAGACAGGAAGAAGCATTCCTCTCTGGCTTCTGCTTCAGTTCCTGGTTCCAGATTCCTGCCTTGAGTCCCTGCCCCAAATTCCCTCAGTGATACCCTGAGAGTTGGAAGATTAAATAAACCTTTTCCTCCCCAAGTTCTTTTGGTCATGGTGTCTTATCACAGCAACAGAAACCCTAAGACAGATATTGTACACATGGACTTGGACTGCCTCTTGTGAGGTCAGGCCAGCACAATGGCTCGTTGGAGACTTCACTACTCACTTAGAAGTGTATGAGTAGGATTTACTTTATTTATTTATTGGTTTATGTAGGGGGTTGAAGAAAAATGTTAATTCTTTCTGTTCAATGTGATACTTAATGCCCACGCACACATACAAACATGCACATGGCCTTAGCTGGAAGATTCTTTGTAAAGAAAATACCATATCTGCTTTTACTTTTGAACTTTGTTGGAATATGTAAAATCTTAAAAATGACTAAAAGCCAAATTAAATTCATTGAAACCAAAAATGTGCTGCATTAAGATTTATCTGTCTTATTGAACTTGATTGAATAGGATGTCAGTTTCTTACTGAACACTTGTTTAACTGTTCCTAAATGATGTCTTAGAAATACAGAAGCTTAATAGAGGGCAGGGATTTGGTTAAAATTAAGTAATTCTTTTTTAAAAGGTGACGCAAACAGAATCATTATTATTGTTTTCTTGTTCTATATTTTATATGTGCTTTAGTCTAAGAAAAATAGTCAGTCTCCTTGGCAAATACGTGCTTTGCCAGTACTATTGAATAAAACTGCATATAACCCCAACTCATCCTAGAAAGAAAAGTTTAACTTGTTTCCTATTAATTTGTTGTCCTATTTTTTTTTGGGGGGGGGGGTTCGAGACAGGGTTTCTCTGTATAGTCCTGGCTATCCTGGAACTCACTCTGTAGACCAGTTTTTATCATTTATATCTAGGTATCCTTCATATATCTGGATATATTCGTACTTTAAAACAGTGTGTACATCTGCAGATTGTGCTTTCCCTCCTTCTACCACATTGACTTTAAGTGTAAATAAAATGCTATGTTCCAAGTCATTTACATATCATCCTTTCCAGGTGAAATATTAAACTGTTTTTAGGTATACTTGCCCCTGATTGTTTATTTTGATTTGGGGTCAGTTACTATTCTGTAGTCATTGAGAATAAAGTGTTAAAATTATTGTGTGCAATTTAGGATGCTAAGGAGAAATCTCCCCAATCTCAGAGTGAAAACATCAAGGGGAAGTGGTGCTGGCACATCCTTCTCTTCAGTGCCAGCACTCGGGAACAGAGGCAAGGGATCTCTGAGCTCTAGCACAGCCAGGGCTACTCAGAGAAACCTTGTCTGGAAAGACAAAACAAACAAAAGATGATACTGTATATATGTATATATATGTATATATGTGTGTGTGTGTGTGTGTGTGTGTGTATATATATATATATACATATACATATACATATACATACATACATACTGTCTTTATGTTTAGTTCTTGGATAGAAGAGAAATGTGGTGGAGAATCTGTGCTGGTGGTAGGGAGGGAGTGTGGGCACCATTGTTCTTAGTAGCCTCCTTTTGCATGGGTACTCCATGACACATCTCATTTCCTTGTTATGGTACTAGGTACTCAAGAGATGGTACTGGATACATTTGTATGGTCCCATGCAAAATGATTATGTAGCAGCCTTTGAAAGTTATAAAATGTTTCAAGACTTCAGCAGCAGAGCACTAAATACATATGTGGAGCCCTTTGCAGCTGCACATCTACAAAGGTAGTCTTCTGGACTTTATGCAGACAGAAAGCTTAAGTGAAAAAAACCCTCCTTCCCTTAATTCTTATGCCAGTTAACATGTTTCTTTAAAAATAACTACCCTCCCAAAACCTAGGGTATTTTTGTTTATTTCTAAGTTGAAATGGAGAAAAATCAAATGCTTATTTGAACAGTCTTTTATTTGCTTTAGTCTTGAACCTTGGAGGATTACTGGCAGCACTGAGAACTGAGGACATCTTGGGACATGTATCTTTCCCCACTCACAGCTGCTGCATTGGCCTTCGCCACCAGCTTCTCAATGGTGCTAGAATGGTGTTTACCTCCTTCTGATAACTTAATTCCTGCTATTCTTTCCAAATAAACTCATAGTTGCTTTTGCTTTCCCAACTTGAACATGCAAACTGCATAGGAAAAAATCCTAGCTGGACTATAACATCATTCTATTTTGGCTCTATCTAATGAGGCCATTATGCTTCATAGTAACCCAACACTGTATGGTTTGAAGATTCCCCTGCAGAATTTGGGTTGAAGTTTATTTTCTGTTGTAGGTGTTGAGAGGTGGAAGCTGTAAGCACACAGGCCTTTGTTAGTGGAGGCCTTTCTTTTTTTCTTTTATTTATTTTATTTATTATATGTAAGTACACTGTAGCTGTCTTCATACACTCCAGAAGATGGAGCCAGATCTCGTTACGGATGGTTGTGAGCCACCATGTGGATGCTGGGATTTGAACTTATCACCTTCGGAAGAGCAGTCGGGTGCTCTTTCCCGCTGAGCCATCTCACCAGCCCCAGTGGAGGCCTTTCTTACTGAAGGAGTGTCTCCTAGAAAGGATGATTTTGTCCGGTTTTCTCATGTGCCCCTCATGTGCTCACTTGTTCCTGTAGTATGATGCACTTTGACACATGAGCCCTCACCAGGTGTTAACAGAGGATTTCCTATCCTCCAGAATTAGAAGTGTGTTTATTTGGAGATTTAAATTGTTGCCAAGAAGTAAGGCTGTTGTTACAAATAACTGGAAATGTGAAAACACCTTTAGAGCTACATGTCCTGAGGAGGCTGGAAGATTTAGGCAATCTTGCTTACAAAAAAGCTTGTGTTGCTATGTGTGGAACACTGAGCGATTCTGATGAGGGGTGAGAAGAAAGCCAGAATTCTTAAGTAGTTGTGATTGGAACATTAGTAGAAATATGGACAGAAAAAGTCATTCTGTTGAAGGCTCAAACAAAAATGAGAAACAAGGTATTGGAAGCCAAGTGTAGAGGTCATCTTTCTTATACTGCTGTGTAGAATTGGCCAGAAGTCTGCACTGTTGGGAATTTGTAGAACACAGAACAGAGAGAGGACTGGGCTGTCTGGTGCCTTACAGTTCCTGACAGCAGTGTTAGGCAGTGGAGTATCCACCTCAGCTGCCATGATCTGTGAGAGGACTGACCTCACTGCCTAGAGCTGTAGCTCCTTGTAATTAAAGTAAGGCTGGATGGCAGGTACAGAGTAAGGAAGTGTTTGGGAGAAAACTCTCAATGTGCCAAGAGACCCTTTGCTGGGAGGAGTTTTAAATGGGAAGAATCCTGACACTGTTGTTTTACAGTGTGAAGCCTATGGGCCTGTGACAGCTCACACCAAAGTGTCCTATGTGATCTGGTAGACCCACTGCTCCACGTGGGATACATGTGGGAAGCTCTGCTGTTCACAAGTGGCCCTCAGAACCTAAGCACTGCAGGAGCAGCTTCCACAGGGACCAAATTGCTGCAAAGAACCTACTTAGCCTAACAGTGTTGAGTTGTTGAACTGAAATCCTCTAGACCTTAGGTCTTTTGGAACACGTGCATAGGATAAACAACTGCAGGCATGAGGCTTCCACTGACGAGAGTGGAACTAGGCTCAGAGTAGAGCAGAGCTGTAGGTGTCCCACTGTCCATATGCCCAAGGGACCAGGCTCTTCAGTGTGTCCAGGGGGAGGTAGAATGTTTGTGTAAGGTCACAGAACTGCTTCTGGAGAGATGCCTGGAGGCGTGTCATGGCTCCAGTCTCACCCACTCCCGTGAATGGAGCTGGCTCTGAAGCTCTCAGCATAGAGTGGAGGTGTCTGGTGTGTTGAGGAAGATAAAAGTCTAAGTCTGATTTTAAATGTTCCCTCTAAAACACTGTTTTATTACAAGGTGTACGTTTTAACTGATTGCAGGCTTTGATTTATTTCAGTGAGTGGTGTTTTTTATTATTATAATTTTGTTTGTCTTTTAAGAGTCTCAGAGACCGGATCACTGCTGTTACTGTGGAAATGTACTGGTTTTTGTAGGAGTGATGAGAAGAATGAGTTTGTCCAGTGGCCTCTTGGTTTTCTGTGTGCATACCCATCTTACTGCCATGTTATTGCTGAGCAGGAGAAGATGGCGCCACACTCACAGACTTTGCAGCCTCAGGACTGTAAGCCAGATACACGTTGGTGATTTCTCTTCACTCAGTCTCTATGGTATTGTGTTGTTACAGCAGCAGACAGCACACTAAGGCACACAGAATATACAGTAGTCAGTTGAAGAAGATGAAATGGAGCTCTTAAGTAATTGGGTAGGGATGAATAAGAGTAATTAAAAATGTTAGTGGTGAATTTTAATTTAGTCATGGTGTACTTCCTGATCACAGAGGTTTTAGGCAACACTGAATAATTCCTCATCCTCTGAAGTCATTTGTACAAGTCAAAAAGAAACGCTCTCCTCTCCGAAGCAATTGCTGGTACACAGCAAGCAGAATGATGGGAACGCAGAAGATTTCACATGACGACATCAGTGCTGAAAGTAACCTGTGTTTCTTGTGTATAAAATGAAGTAGTTGTTCAGAAGAGACTTGACTCTGGGTGTGTTGTATCATCTGATGGCATGCTTGTCACCTGGTTAGTGCTTAGCACAACACTGTGGGGTCTTTTGAGGTTCTTCCATATTTAGTAAAACACAGCTGCTTTACTAAAAGATTGTAAAGCCTTTGTATATGACTCTGCAGCTCAATTCATTCTTGGTCAGTAATTTTGCAGTAGTGGGTAAAGTCTTCCGATTTTTAACCGAGTCCTTTGGGTCCCTGGTTCACTGTACTTGTTCTGCATTCTAAGTGGCATGTGAGGGCCTGCCTCACTCCCAGGCCTGCTTGTGCCCCACAGCAGTGGCATAGTTACAGAGCGAGGAAACCAACCCTCATCAAACACAAACATGCAGTTAAAATGCTGAACATAGGCTGATCTGGAATGCTGTGGTGACAGACATGTTGGTACACTATTCTTTGCATTCAAGGGAACATTTTGTGACAGTTGTCTCTGATGCAGCAGGTGTCATGTGAATGTCTTCCTTGCATGCATGTGTCTGTTACTCAGGCTTTTCATCTGTTTTTTTCTAAATGTATGGACAGCATTACAGAGGTGGGCTGGATGCTAGTAATTAACCTTCTTGTTCAACATACTCATTTCACCTACAAAACAATGTTTTAGGAACCAAGGGATTTTAAAATAATGAAGACTTAGACACTTACACATTCAGGTTTTATTCCCAGGAGTCTGAGATTTGAAATATTTTAATATTAGTAAAGGAGTGAATTTCTAAGAACTTCTGCAACATGACTTGGAAACCTAGTTAGCAGAGTTTATCAGCTACATTATAACAGTTGCCCTATTTTCTGGTGTCATGACACCTTCAAATACTAACTCTGGAATTTTGATGGCTTTTACAGTTTTAGATGTGATCATTCATAAACAGCTTTTAGAGTCGTACAGCATCAGAATTCAGAAAATACTGTTCTTCCTCATTCATGTACATACTCTTATAAGTGTAGGCTGTCCAGTTGCATATTTCAGACATCACAGCATGTCTCCTCAACTGAGTTTGGTAGCATGAGACACACATCATTGACTTCTTCTATTTCTCTCCCCATTTGCTGACAGAGGCATTATGTGAAGATGGTTTGTAAGGACTGCCAGTGTGTTCTGTTTGTGTGTGTCCACAGTAATTTACTTACATTCAAAAGGATGGATCTATTTATTTATTTATTTATTTATTTAATTTATTTAGGTAATGTAGCAAGTTTAACAACCGATAAGCTCTCCAGTTCTCCAAGACCCTTGCTGTGTCCTACATCATAGAGGCAAACATTCTGTGGATTTACCTCAGAGGTGGAGGGAGTAACTGATCTCTAGTATTTCCCTTAACTCTTTCCAGAGTACAAATCACTTAAAAGTCATTCAAATTCTAAATCGCCCACTGCAGCCACTGTGGAAAAGAAGTGAATGGTGTTTGGTCATTCATATTAGGTATGATGAAGAACCGAGCTGCTCTAAGTTAAACTACTCTGTGATACATAGCTAAGCTAATGCAGAACTTGTGGTTCCAACAGTGCATGTAAGCACACGAGTGGCCGTGGTAGGAAGGGGTGTTACCCATGTTGCATTGTGGTAGCAGAGATTGCCAGTCACATGCCATCTAAATGCTAATGGATAAATTATTAGGTTTTGCTTGATTTTATTTATTTATTTATTTATTTATTTCTCCAGAAGCATTTGTTGAGTCTCTGCTATGTACCAGGCTCTTGACTGACATAACTAATGACGACATTAGAATTTTCCAGAGCTGGGTTATTTATCTTTGAATTAGTTATTCTTCAGTACCTTACTGTTAGACTCTTGTTTTAATGATAAATAGGAAAAAAACAAAAAAGCAAAAACCCGTGAGTCTTAGTTTTTACTTTTAAATAAACAGGTGACAAGAAGCTGGCCATCAGGACTGAGCTCTTCTATTTACTACAGTTTGTAGTTTGCTGCGTGCATTTCTGTTACCTTCCCACTTGTCTGCTGTGAGGAACTGTGGTCTCTGGTTCTGTAATAGCAGCACCTGTTCTTTTGGAATCTGGACTTGGAACAGCCCACATCACAGGTCCATTGAGCGGCCCATCCCTCTTCTCTTACTTGGAATTGTTTCAGGGGATTTCATGGATGAGAGAAGCCATTTGAATGATTCTTGTGTTACATTTGGATCCTTCACTTGAAATCCTAGGGATGAACTCTTCCTTCTCTTCCTGCTCCTTGACAAGCAGCATCTGCAGTCACTGTCATCCCTTTGTCCAGAGGATCCAAGGACTGCAGAGCACTGTCCTGTCCACTAGTTCAACGATAAAGTGTTTCTTTCAGTGACTCACATATTGGAATAAATAATTAAGGGAAAAGTAATGGGAAAAATGTCAAAACCAACACTAAAATATCTGGTCTACCCTTAAAAAAACTTTTTGTTTAAATCACATTTTAAAAACAAACCACTGGAGAAAATATAGTGTGACAAAAATGGAAAGAATAGTTGGCATCAAACACTGGGTCCAGCTGTGAACTCGGATAATAAAAATTTATAGTTACTTTCTAATAAAGCTCACACATTTGCATGATTGTACATGTAACAGGTTGTTTACAAAGGAAAACTGAGCCATGCTGGTCTTGAATTTCAGTGGAAATTGGTTTTTCATTGAGCGTTGTATTATATTGTTGATATTCCATTGCTCAGCTTGCTAGGGTTACTTAATAGAATAATAATTGAGTGCATATTTAATTAAGCAACATTAAAAAGTTGTGATTTTCCTAGAAATAAGATGTTTAGAATTATGTATGACCAGAAGTTAAAGATCCTCTGTATTGTAATTATTGACTAACTGAGCTCCCAGTTCTTTAGTCATATTTTCTCAGTTGTACCTGAGTGTCGTATTTGGAGAAGCTGCTCTAGAAGCCACTGAGAGTTAATGTATACCCTGAAAACGGAGCTGAACAGAGACTTTCCTGGTGTAATTGAGCTGTTGTGACCTCTCTGTTATGTAGGTGTGTTTTAAATATATGAGGAATTAAGTTTTTCTCTTCCTTTTTAGCCATAGATTGTAAGCAGAAGAAATCAAGGTCAAGATCTGGAAGCAAGAAGAAAATGCTAACGTTACCTCATGGTGCTGACGAGGTTTACATTCTCCGATGCAGGTATATGCCTCAGTTGCTATATGTGCTATGGTCCCTTTTCCAGGTGTCCTTTGAGACACAGTAGTTGGCATTTTTACTTTGTGGCTTGCTCAACAATAAAGTGATAAATGATTTTTCAGCTTAGAATCATAACTGCTATCTAAATTTACTCAACTTAGGGCATTAAATATCATATGTTTGCTTCAACAACTAATAAAATTATGTCTGTACATTAGCCAACTGCTGTATTATACTGCAATTGGTAGAAGTGGTGTAATAATTGTTGTGCTTTTTATATACTTGGTTAATTTGGTTTGGTTTATTTCTACTGTCTTTTAAGTTCTGGCCTACTGAGAACACATTTACATATTTTCTTTTCCTTCATTAACATACCTCCCTTCATGCACCTTACAGATATAAGCACAGACATCATGTCCTTCTGAATTAGAAAAGGGTCTTTCAAGAGATACACTTTGGGATAATTCTTGTGAATGAATTTAGATGGTCTAAAAGTATTTCCTGGGGCAGGCGAGATGGCTCCGTCACTGAGAGCCCTGCTGCTCTCCCAGAGAACCCGTGCTTGACTTCCCGCACCTACACAGTGCCTTGCACTATCTAACTCCAGTCTTGGGATCCTATATCCTTTTCTGGCCTACAAGGACACAGGCATGCACATCTGGTGCACAGATAATACAGGCAGGCAAAATACCCATTATACACATATATTTTTTAGAAGCTTATTAATCTTAATTTCCAGTCTATTAAAATTATTGACATTTCCTAAGTCTATTAAGGTGTAAATTGATTGTTTCAAGTTAATTTAAACTACTAGTTCTCACCCTTCCTTATGCTGAGACCCTTTAATAGAGTCCCCTTTGTTGTAGTGACCCCAGCCATAAACTATTGTTGCTACTTCATAACTGAAATTTTGCCACTGTTATGAATTGTAACGTAAATATGGAGGGTGGTCTTCGGTGACTCATGTGAAAGGGTCATTTGAACTACAAGGGGGTTGTGACTCACAGGTTGAGAACCATTGATTTAAACTTAGGTGTGATCCATATGGTGTATGGTGAGATTTATTTCTTACATTGTGGGCTTTATATAAGTTAGTTTTAAATAGAGTTCGTTTAGTTAAGAAAACTATTATTGTCTACTTCCCTTATAGGTTTTGTGGCCTAGTCTTTCGGGGACCATTGTCTGTTCAGGAAGACTGGATTAAGCACTTACAGCGTCACATTGTAAACGCTAATCTTCCACGGACTGGAGCTGGCATGGTGGAAGTCACATCACTACTTAAAAAGCCTGCCTCTATCACAGAAACGTCGTTTTCTTTACTAATGGCAGAAGCAGCATCATAGAACCAGGAATCCTTTTCAATAGCAAATTTAATTGGATGTAAATTATAAATTTTGTGTCTTTTTTTGTAAGCCACATGAAAGTATCCATTATAAATACTAAAGTAGGAAGAATGAGGGACCGTAAATTAGAGTGGCATCGGAGCAAACAATACTTCAGACAAGACAGTAAGTAGTCATATATTTTATATAGGGTGGAGATTGTGTTCTTAAGGTTTACTAAGTTTTGTTGGCTGAGTTTATTCAATTAAAGGTCCTACATCTGAGAGCCATTTGTAAAGTGTTGCACATGAGTCCTTACAGACAGACTTACTGAAAGATTATGTTCTCTACAGTGTTACCAGAATCAAGGCTCTGGTTTTCCCCCCACACTTACATAGAAAAATAAGATATTATATTTTGTTGGTATGTATTTAGTGTTTTGTATAATACCAGGAACTGCTATCTAAATTTACTCAACTTAGGGCATTAAATATCATGTACTTCATAGTTTGAGACTGTTCCCCCAAATAAGGCAGAGTACTATTCTATCTAGGTGTGTTAAGTGTTTTTTTAAAATCATAATGGAACTTTTTTTTTATATATATATATATATACATATATATATACTAAAAAGTTGGAGCGAGATTTGTTTAAACAAGTATTTCTAAAAGAAATATTGTATATAGTCCTGGAAATTATTTGTGGTAAGGAAATATTCTTTAATCCAGTTGCATTTCTCAGACAATGAAGTGGTGCGTCCATGCTACCTCCTGCTTTGTCAACAAAGATGCTATTTACCCTTTCCATTTGTATCATAATAGATTTTAAAAATCTAATGTTCTTTATTGCAAGACATACTTTTGTTAACAGATTTGTTTCTTTGTAACATTTTCCGTACGTTTGACATGCTTACAGGACAGGGTTGTCTCTTTATTTAACATTGTAGAAATGTAATTAATAAACAAGGCTCACTACACAATTTAGAATAGGCTTTCTCATTTATATTCAAAATTTGATCATTTAGCAAAACTATTGATACACAAAATATTTCTACATATGATGAGAATGTTTACAATTTCAATTTTAGAACTTGTTTTTGGATGTGATTCTATGTATGAAAATTGTGTAACACTATGCTCATGCTAAGAACCGACATAACAGAATTACTGAAATAAATGTGCTGTGAGGAATGGACAGTACGGTGCAGGTGTCTTGGTCATGATAAACTGTGATGATTCTTTTAAACACTTTCCAAAAACAACTTAGTTCCTTTCATCCTAAATGAGCGTCGTTTACAAACAGCAGTTTGTATGCAAGCACCATTCCGCTTCATTTCATGGTGTTGCTAATATAGTTGAACCAAGGATATGCATTGATACTTTTCACCATTTGTAAATAAAGTTAAAAACAGTTTAAAGGAGTGTTTGGTAGAGGTATATGTATATATACCTCACTGCCAGTGAAATTACTTTACTATGGTATATCTCCTTGCCAGAAATCACTAAATAAAAAGACTTCAAGAATTATAGTGCCTCTAATGTGAAACATTTGTTATTTTTTTTATTTCATGGGAAATAGTCCATGAGGTTGTTTTATTTAGTTAGATTGTTTATATTTACCAAGTTACTTGTGTTCTCTAAAAACACTACATTGGTCAATATATTTCACGTGAAGAAATATTTTCCCCTGTTATGGTTATTGACCATCTTAATTAGGTGCTAATTAGTGTGTAAATCAGGAGGTTGTATTTTATTTTCTCTAAGCCAAGGGTCCTGTGAACCCTAAGGAATGAGATAATGGAAGGACTTTTGAACTCTTGAAAAGGCCAGAAGGAAAGTTTGCCTTTGTCTGAAACTATGAGGTGTAACTTAAACGTCACGTTTTGTTACTCTTAACTGAGAATATGCCATGTCCTTGCTGATATTGATCACCTCTTACTGAGGATGTCCCATTGGATTTCCATATGTGTAGTTTTGTTTTGTTTTTTTGTTTTGTTTTTTTTTTTTCTTGTTTTTTTGTTTTTGTTTTTTTTTGGTTTTTCGAGACAGGGTTTCTCTGTGTAGCCCTGGCTGTCCTGGAACTCACTTTGTAGACCAGGCTGGCCTTGAACTCAGAAATCCGCCTGCCTCTGCCTCCCGAGTGCTGGGATTAAAGGCGTGCGCCACCACGCCCGGCTCATATGTGTATTTCAATATGTATATGCGCTCTGTTTGTTTGGGGAGAGTCTCACTGATTTCCCTGGGCTGGCTTTGAACTCAAAATCTTCCATTTCAACCGTTGGCCCTTCTGAGACTGACACCAGTGTACACTATCCCTGGCTCAATATAATTTTTGAAACTGAACCCTATGCAAACAAAGCAAGTAGAATTCAGAAGTTTAGGGAAAAAAAAATGACAGGATTCCTAGTTGGAAGACTTGGAATTTTTAGAGCCTCTTAGATTTAATTATGATTTTTTTTCTTAATCATGACAGCTATCAATGTATAGGAATGCAGGAAGAATTAGTATAACCACATAGTTCAGAATTAAACCCAAGATTTTTCCCATATAGTGTAGAGTCGTGTCCTTTGCAAATCAGGATGGTTGGAGTTCGTCTCCCTCCTCCTCCTCCCTCTCCTTTCCTCTATACCTCCTTTCCTTCCATTATTTACTTTTTAGGAACCATCTCTTCACTTAATTTTGTCAGGAGGGCACAGCACATGTGTGCAGTCAGAAGATGCTTGCTGTAGTTTCTCCTTGCACCACACAGGTTCAGTGGTCAGGTGTGGGTTGTGTGCCTTGTACAAGCACACGCTGCTGAGCCACCACACACACTCATCCATTTCTTCATCTTGTTTTATTGCTCTAGCCAAGATTTTGAACATGTACTGGGTGAGAGTGATTAGAACGGGTACATTTGCCTCACTCCTGGTTCAAAAAGGAAGCACTCTCAGTTTCCAGTATTTATAATGTTGGCTATAGGTTTGTGTAAACATCCTTTGTTACATTCCTCTGTGCCTGGCTTATTTTTTAGAAGTTTTGAACTTTGTCAAAGGCCATTTCTCCAGTTGTACGCTATTTGCCTTTAAGTCTGTACATGGTATTTAACATTTATTGACTTTCCTGTGTTGCACCAATCTCAATGTAAACCTGTGGTGGAATCAAATTGGTCAGGGCATGTATTTGTTCTTACTGCTAGGTTCTTTAATACCAAATGGTTTGTGTGGATTTTATTGATTTTGTGTGTGTGTGTGTGTGTGTGTGTGTGTGTGTGTGTGTGTGTGCGCGCGCGCGCTGTGATGCCTCTCTTGATTGCCAGCTTGAAAAAAGGGAACTTGGGTTGCTTCCATCAGATTGGTCTGGGGGCGTCTTATTGATTATTATTAGAGGGCCCAGCCCACTCTGGGTAGTACTACCTCTAAACAGATGAACCTATGCTGTACAGGAAAGCCAGGGGAAGCAAGCCAGGAAGCCCAATGTCCCTCTGTGGTCTGTGTTTCAGTTGCTTCCTGGTTGAATTCCTGCCTTGGTTTCCCTCAGTGAAAAGGGTTTGACCTAAGAGTTAGAAGATGAAATAAACTTTTTCTTCTCCATGTTGCTTTTGGCCATGATCTTCCTCATATCACAGCACAGAAAGGAAACTGACATGTTCCCGACTTGCTTAGTCAGGAAAACTGATATATATTTCTCTTTTGTTGTGTCCTTATCTGGCCTTAGTCTCATAAGATGAGTTTAGGAGTGTTTCTCTTTCCATTTTGTAGGTTAGACAGAGAGGTAGTAAGTGCAGCAGAGGTAGCTTTTCCTTAGGAGTTGTGTAGATCCCGGCAGCAAGTCGTTGGGTTCTGGGCTGCCCTTTATGGACAGGCGAGAGACGGCAGCTTCAGGCTTGTTCTGAATTATGTGTTTGAGTTTGTGTCATCTGATGCTGCCGTGCCTTAAGTGTTGTCGAGGAGTAGGTCCGTTTTGTTGTTGTTGTTGTTGTTGTTTCTTTCTGTATTTCTCTAGTTTTACTTTTCCAGTTTGTTTTCAAATTCTTTTATAATCTTCCCTCTGGATTTCGTCGGAGTTGTTTGTAACAGCCTGTTTTCTAAATTTTAATTTAATATTTTGGGTCTTTTCTCTCTTCTTTAGGTTAGGAACTTGTCAGTTTGGTTTGTCTTTTCAATAAATGAACTTTTTATTTGATTGATACTATGCAGTCTCATCAAAGGCTATTAACTTCTGACCTGACCTTTATTATTCCTGGCCGCCTATTTCGTTGGGGCTTAGCTTGCTCTTGTTTCTAGGACCTGACTCACTTGCATCATTGGATCATCATCAGGATTTCCTTTCTTAATGTAACCATTTAATTATAATTTTTTTGTTTCTTTGTTCTGTTGAGTTTTTTGTTTGTTTTGTTTTTTTGAGAATTGAGTTACCTGTGTCCTACATTTTAGCAGATTGTGTTTCTTTTCATTTGATTCTACAAATTTTAAAACAGCTTCCTTGATTACTTCACTGACCCACTGATTAATCAAGAGGCTATGTTCAAGGGCTGAAGAAATGGCTTACACGCCTGTAGGAGACCTGGATGTGGTTCTCAGGATCCACACCCTCACTCACACCCACCGTAACTCCAGCTGCAGAAGCGATGAGGAGCACGCAGATGCCCACACAGAGACATGCATACAGACACATACAATCTTTTTTTTTTAATAAGAGGAATATATTGTTTCCTAGGCATTTATGTGGTTTTACTTGCTATTGATTTCTGCTTTATACCACTATGATCTGCTGAGAAAAGAGGAATAATTTGATTTTTGCATTTGTTAAGAGTTTTGTGACTTAGAATGTGGTTCTCAGGCTGCTAAGAACAGTGTGCATTCCATATCTGTTGAACGGCATATCCTGTAGACCCGTTAGACCATTTGATCAGTGTGTAGCTTAACCCTCAAGTTTCTTTGTTGTTTGTTTAGATGATCTGTCTAAGGATAAGTATAGGGCATTAAACTCACCCACTGTTTTAGTTATATTTGTATATCTGAGACGAGAACACGTGGTCCAGCATTAAAGAAAGCATTTAACCAGGGGCATGCTTATAATTTTAGAGGGTTAGCTCCGATCATAGTGGGAAGCAGGCAGACATGCTGATCAAGCAGGAGGCAAGAGTAATTCACGCTAAGAGAAGTAATTGAGAGGGACAGAGACAGAGATGATTAATTTCCTGAGTCTGTCATTGTCCCAGAGTTTGAGGTCACTGCCCAGGGCTTTTGGTATCAGAGTGTTGACCAATTGCTAGTGTCTGTTGATCAGACACTCCAGCAGCATGGAGGCGTGTGTGTGTGTGTGTGTGTGTGTGTGTGTGTGTGTGTGTGTGTGTGTGTGTGTGTTAGCTTTTTAAACCTAAAAGGCCACTCCCAGTAACACACCTCCAATAAGTCCACCACACCTCTTATTCCTTCCCAAACAGTTCCACTACCCGGTGACTAAGCATTCAAACATGAGCCTGTGGGGCCATTCTCACTCAAAGCACTGTACCCAGTATTGTGTTTCAGGACCCTTCAAGCCTATTAATATTTGTGTTATGAAGGTATAACCTGTCTGTCTGTGTGTCTCTGTGTGTCTTTGTATGTCTCTGTGTGTATGTCCTCTTTATTTAGATGTGCTGACCTTTTCTAATTTTTTTTTAAACTGGTCTTTAGATAAGAATAAGTATGACACCTTATTTTTAGCTTGTTTCCTTCATTGACTTTACCCTTTGATTGCTAGGCTCAGTATCTATCAGTTGGGTTTTCTTGTAGACAACAGATGGATTTAAACTTTTTAAGATGTATTTTGCTAATTGTTGTGGGGGGCAATGTGTACCATGGCACATGTGGTAAAAGGAGAGCTTATATATGTCAGGCCTCTCCTTCCACCATGCAGATTCCAGGGGTCTAACTCTGCTTATTCAGTATGGCAGCCAGCGGCCTTACCCACAGAGTCATTGCGTTGGCCACAGGTTTCCACTTTTTAATCCTCAGCTTGTCTGCATCTCTCTGTGGATTGTTTTTGGTTTTGTTTTGTTACATTTTAAACTATTGCTGAGAGAGGCTAATTTTTTTGTGTGTGATTTTACTGTTTGTTTTCTGGATGGTTTTATTACTCGTTTTTCTTTCCTACCTATATGAGGAGTATGCTAATTTGCTATACTGGGAATGTTTGCTTTCTTCCTAGCTCTTGGTAGTGGTTTGAATATGTGTGACCCCACCCCCCCCCACCCCCCAGAGATGAATGTGTTTTAAATGGTTGGCCCATAGGGAGGGGCACTATTGGAAGGTGTGGCCTTGTTGAAGGGAGTATATCACTGTGTGGGTGGACTTTGAGGTCTCTTGTGCTCAAGCTCTGGCCAGTGTGGAATCCAGACTTCTGGCTGCCTTTGGAACAAGATGTAGAATTCTCAGCTCCTTCTCCAGCACCATGCCTGCCTGCGTGCTGCCATGCTCTAATGGACTGATCCTCTGAAACCATAAGCCAGACCCAATTGAATGTCTTTTATAAGAGTTGCTGTGGTCATGGTGTCTTTTTACAGACATAGAAGCCAACAGTGAGACAGAAGTTGGTACCAGGAACTTAGGTATTGCTATGATAGTCCTGGCAGTGGAATGCTTTAAGCACTCAGGCAGGAGACAGGCATGCAGACCTCTGAGTTCAAGGCCAGCCTGGTCTACAGAGCAAATTCCATAACAGTGAAGCTTAGGCAGTGAAGGAAACTGTGGAAAACAGTGCTGGTGAAGATGTAATTGAATGAGAGGGCCATCTTCCAGCCCAAGCAAGCAGCGGAACTGGCTGCGTGGTTCTGGCTTTAGAATCAAGGATGGAGTTTTTCACTGCAACTAAGGAAAGCCACAGAGGCCAGGCATGTGGCAGGGCTGTCCCTGTATAGAGGCACAGAGAGACCATTGTGTGAAACTATACAAGGCTGTTGTATGAAGCTATGAAGGTGAAGCCTGGATTGCCTTGGAGACTCCACGATGTTGGAGATGCCAGAGTCATGGGATACCTGTCAAAGACAGCTGCTAACAGGGAGTGGAACCAGTCCATGGGAGAAAGAAGTGTGTTGCAGTCAACAGGACTGAAAGGAGTTGGAGATCTGCAGGGTACATTGACATCAGACATGGTGATGCAGTTTGGAGTTTTTTCTGCTGCTTTTCAGTCTTTCTTTGGCCCAGTATTTCCTCAATATGCTCCCTTTCCTATGTTTTGGAATAGTAATGTATACCCTATGCCATTGTATGTTGAAAGTATGTGACCTGCTTTTTTATTACAGTTAGATTGCATAAATCTCAGAAGAGACTTAAAACTTTGGGCTTTTAAACATTATTGAGACTGGTGGACTATGGGGACTTCTGAAGTTGGACTAAATGTATTGTACACATGTCTTGGCTGCAAGCCTGGAAGGGGGGCTATGTGGTGGTTTGAATAGGTATGGCCCCCAAAGATTCATGTGTTTAAATGCTTGACCATAGAGAGTGGCACAATTAGGAGGTGTGGCCTTGTTGGAGGACGTGTGTCACTGTGGAGATGGACTTTGAAGGTCTTCTGTGCTCAAGCTCCAGCCAATGTGGAATCTAGTCTCCTCTTGGCTGCCTTTGGGTTAACATGTAGACCCCTCAGCTCCTTCTAGCACCCTGTCTGCCTGAAGGCTGCCATACCTCCCACCATGACATTCATATGGGTAGTCTGCCTGATAATTGCTGTCACTGACTTCTGACCCATTTGTTCCTGTGCCCTGGCTTCCATTTTGAAGGACAGGTTCTATGGGGGCAGCACAGTACTTGGGGACATACACTTGCCACTACACAATCATTCCTGTCTGGGAAGCAATTTTGTTGGTACCCATCTGTAGAGAAAGCGTTGACTTGTCCAGTGGCTGTAATGTTAGCCTCTAGAAGTAGATGTTTCTGTTGGTACCTGGTATAAGATCCCACCCTGGCTGGCACATTTGTTGGTACCAATCTGTAAACCAATTATACTATAGCTAGCCTTTAATTTGCCTTCATCGAAACATATTTGTTTTTCTGTGTACTTAGTTCCAGTGTCAATGGTTGTATGGAATCCTTTGTTTTCACCAGATCTGCTAGAGCTACCAACATAGTCTGAGCTTGGGTTATGTTGCTCTTCTACAAAAGACCATTTGCTTCAAATATCTCAATGGGGCTTCATACCGTAAGCCTGAATAGCTTTAATGAGGTTGCCAGTAGTCTCCCACGGAGGCTAGTTTATTGAAGATTTGTTGAATTTCTTCTCAGAGCCTGGCTGTAGCTTGTGTAGGAGTTGGCAGAGTTTTATGCCAGTTGCATAGATTTTTCCTCTGCCTGTCAATACTTGGATTCAATCTTGTTCTTGACCTCAGTGGAGGGCCTATATGGAAGGGCCCCTTTTGAAGTGTCATGGCAGTTGGGATGATGGGAAGAGGCTATGCCTACTGGGTGGAGGGGCCTGGTTAGGATCAGTGGCCCTCAGTGTCCCTGCTCCTAGCCCTAGTGGAGGCATGGGGGGCTGGGGTGGGATGTAGATGTCCGGGGAAGATACAGGAGATTGCACCTTTGCATAGCAAAGTGCAGAGCAGCAAGGGAGAAGTCAAAATGTGAAAGGATGTGGACACTCAGATCTGCTCTGGCTGGCTGCCTGTGTTCATACACATACAGTGTTCCTAGGGGACTTATTGTGACTGCAGCTATCTTCAATGTATAGGGTACTCCAGTAAATGTCACCTACTTGGTGGCTTCTAACTGCCTTAGTTTGTACTTGTCTAGCAGTGACTTTTTCTCTGTCAACTTTAAAAGATAGACTTGCTGGATATGGCAGTCTTTTTTGGTAGTTATTTCCTTCGTGGCTTGAAATGCTCATTCCAAGGTTTGCTGGCTGTGGGGATTACTAGTAAGAGATCTGCTGTTACCTGATGTGTTTGCCTTAAGGTTGACATTCTGATGGAGTGTGTTATGGGCAGACTGCTCTGGCTATGTCTGGCAATCTGAATTCCTGTTAGATCTGGATAGCCATTTCTCTGTATGTATTTGGAAGTTTTTCTGTCTCTTGACTTCTAATAGAGTAGCTTATTCTTTGCCAGTTCCATACATGTAAACAGTGTGTCTTGACCATAACCACCTGGCTCCCCACCTCCTGTTTCAGCAGGCAACCCTAATGCAGCTTGTCCGTTGTATTTTTTCCCTTTTCTCTTTTTGTAACCCATTGATCTGGGTCTGAGAAAATTGGAGCCTGCTGCTTTTCATTGATCTTGGAGATTTTTGTCTTCCCTGAATGTTGATTTTGAGTTTATAGTAGACAAGTTGATATCTGCCAGATCTGACTTCGCCTGAGTAGTTTTGTGGGCGTTTTCCACTTTGCTTGTGACATTTAGCTTGGCAGTCTGTGAGGAGCTGGGCAGATCCTCACGCCAGTTCTCATCCCCTGCTTTGATTGATGATGTTAGAATGAAGCTTCCAAATTGGGAGACACACGAGCGCGCACGCACACACACACACACACACCAGGGCTTCTCTGTGTAGCAGTATCTTTTCCTGGAACTTTCTCTGTAGACCAGGCTGGCCTTGAACTCAAAGATTCACCTGCCCCTGCCTCCTATGCACTGGGATTAAGAGCACTGGGATTAAAGATGTGTGCTACCTCGCCTGGCTGCCTTTTTTGTACTTTCAAGTTCCTCCAAAAAACGGTCACTGCTGGAGGGAGTCAGTTCTGAGGTCATGTACGCTGAAGGGCTTGAGAGTGTTGAGGGTACAGCACTGAACCGATGACGCATGGCTCCAGAGGTTGGTCCATTTGCTGAGCTAAATGTTGCAGTTCTTCAGCTCCGGCTTGGGCTCAGTTGGTAGGGTCTCTCCCTAAGCACTGCCTGAGTTGAGCCACTGGTCTATCTATATTCATTTGCCCGTCTTGCTTTCCTGTTCTCCTCTTCTGCCTCCCATGGCTTTTCTTCACCTTGGGGCTATGGCAGATTGAATTCTGACTTCTGGTCTTATGATGGTCTCCCTCAGGGTACCAGGGTAGCTCAGTTTTGAACACTAGGCCCTTTCTCAAGATGGAAGCTGACCCTAGCTGCCCTTTGAGTTATACAAAGGAAAAGTGGTTTGGAGGCTTGTGAGGGCTGGGACCCCCAGTCGTGTTCACTGAGGCTTTGGCTTCCCCCTACCCTCAAGTGGATCTTCGAAGCTTGACATCTATTTCCACTCAGCACTCCCATGTGTCCCTGCTTGCTTTCTGCTCCTTACAGGTATCCTGCCATCCTGTGGATGTCTGTACCTGTCTTCCTCTTTAGAATTTTTTTTTCCTTTTCTGACTCTTATTATACAGGCACATCCTCTTTTTTTTTTTTTTAAGATTTATTTATTTATTATATGTAAGTACACTGTAGCTGTCTTCAGACACCCCAGAAGAGGGAGTCAGATCTCCTTATGGATGGTTGTGAGCCACCATGTGGTTGCTGGGATTTGAACTCAGGACCTTCAGAAGAGCTGTCGGGTGCTCTTACCCGCTGAGCCATCTCACCAGCCCCCGGCACATCCTCTTATGGGCAAGCCCTAGTATTCTTTTTGGAATAGTAAGCACACCATTATCTGTTGGCTCCCACCACAAATCTGACCACATTAGCATTACATCACATTAGTTGTTTCTGAGGCCCTCACTCACTCAAATTGTCTTATGGGATATATATATATGTATGTGTGTATGTATATATATATATATATATATATATATATATATATATATATATATATATATATATATATATATATATTGTGTGTGTGTGTGTGTTAACTCTTTACAGTGTTCCATTATACCAAGTGTAGTTAAATGTTGACCTTTTATATTGTCTCAGGTTTTAGCTTATAAAATACTTTGGATAAATGTGTGTGTGTGATTTTTGAGAATTTTATACATGCTTGTGATGTGTGCTGATATCCACCCTACTCCCTTCCCCTCAACTTTCCCTGATCCTTCTAATATGTTTCTCCCAAATTCAGGTCTTCATTATTTTTTTCTTTTTCTTCTTTCATTTTTTTAACCCATTGAGTTTAGCTGTGCAGCCCACCTGTGCATAAGTGCGGGGTTGTCCACGGAAGCATGAGCAGGTAAATAAGCTTGGACAGCTGGGGCTGCTTTTTAGGGAACAGTCCTAGTACTCTAACTGGTACATCAAAGAGCTGGTGTGCCCTCACAGTGGAGGTTTTACACGGGAATGGCAATTGTTCAGAAATTTCACCTAGTCACACCCTACAGTGTCAGATGGAGGATGGGTTAAGGGACTCTGGTCTTGACATTCACTTATTTAACAGCTCTAATTCTTGCTGTTTTGCTCAGTTTTGAGAGATAGATGAAACAGTATGTGACTTTGCATGTTGGTGCTTGCTGTAATGTCAGCTGCACTTCAATGTTAGCCTCTAAGACACTTTACATGGCTTTTCCAGGTAGACTCTGTGTGGTGGTTTGAATATGCTTGGCTTAGGGAGTGACACTATTAGCAGGTGTTAAAGTAGGTGTGTCACTGTGGGCATGGGCTTGATGACCCTTATCCTAGCTGCCTGGAAGCCAGTCTTCTCCTGTTTGCCTTCAGATGAAAATGTAGAACTCTCAGCTACTCCTGAACCATGTCTGCCTGAATGCTGCCATGCTCCTGCCTTGATGATAATGGATTGAATCTGTAAACCAGCCCAAATTGAATGTTGTCCTTATAAGAGTTGCCTTGGTCATGGTGTCTGTTCACATCAGTAAAATCCTAACTAAGACCGTGCTTGAATCCAAACTCTGGTCCTTTGCGAGAGCAGTATGTGCTCTTACCCACTGAGCCATCTCCGCAGGACCTTCACTAATTCTATTTTGTTGTGGTTTGGTGTGGGGTTTTGTTTGTTTGAGACTGGGCCTCTGTGTAGACCAGGCTGGTATTGAACTCACAGAGGTCTGCCTATCTTTGCCTCCTGAGCACTGGGTATACACTACCATCACCCAGTTAACCCTGGAGTATGGAGTTGTAGTGATTTTGCAATGATCTTGTTTCTCTACCATTATCCACCTGCCCCTTCCAAGACAGCTGTTGCTGTCCAGGTGTGGTGGCCCATGCCTTTGATCCCATCACAGAGAGGCAGAGGCAAGCAGATCTCTGTGAGGTCCTCTTGGTCTACATTAGGAGCCACGACTACACAGAGAACTCTCCCCCACCCCTCATCTCTTAAAAACAAAGGAAGAAATGCAAGCTTGCCTAAATTCCCTGGCCAGCCCTAAGATACTTATACTTAATACTAGTTGTTTTAATTTCATACACTCTATGTATATGAGGATTTCTTTTTAATTGTCAAGTTTGGGATTTCTTTTGAAGTCTGGAAATTTATTATCTCCAAACTTTTTTTTTTTTTTTTTTTTTTTTGCCTCTTGTTCTTTTGCGATTCCAATTAAATAGATGCTAAGTCCTCATCCCTGTGGGGTATTTATAGCCTTGCTTTTCAATGTTTTTATATGTGTGACTTGTGGGGTGCACTCAGACTGTAGAGGACAGCCTGTCAGCCGACATCAGCGGCGTTTTGTCAGTTAACCGCTTGACCTTTCCTCATTTCACAGCTCCAGTTAAGCCTCCCCACTGATGTCCTAATTGTGTTCTGTTATGGAGGCCTAGAAGATTGTCTGGTTCTTCTCTGTTTACTGTTTTAGGTACCCCCCCCCCAACACACACACCTTTGGGTCAGTAAGTCTGGAATCTGAAATAGCTGTGGATCAGATTCTATAGCTAGCTGCCTTGCCTGCCCCATGTCCAAGCTGTGCACGATGGATGTGCTGTGGTCTTTCTTGTCTGTGCCCAAATGCTTGCCTATATGCTGAACATTACATTTGAAAACTGTTTAGCTATCTTGCAACCTACGATAGCATCTTTTAAAGAAGGACTTAGATGTTTGAATGTTTTGCCTGCACACATGCATGTGTATCACACGTGCACCTGCTACCAGCAGAGGTTAAAAGAGAGTGGCAGATCCCCTGGAACTGGAGTTATGGGTGGGTGGGAAGCACCGTGTCAGAGCTGGGTATCAAGCCTGCGTCTTCTGCAAGAGCTATGAGAACATTAACTGCTGAACCATCCATCTGCCCCCACCTCCCAAGAGCATCTTTACCTTGAAGATTTTTACTCATTTCTGCCAAATGTTCCGGTTGTTATTACTTTAGAACAGGGCAAGGTACCTTTTGCGTTTGTTTGGCCTAATCAGATGGCCCCCGGGCAGTAAGATCTTGATCGTGGCAAACCTAGTTTATGTGCTGTTTAGTTTTGTCTTGATTCGGCCCTTGTGACCATGGGATCCAACCTAGTTTCTGAGCTTTCTTTCTAGGTCTTATCCTGAGGAAAGAAAGCAGGTTTTGCTGCAAGTGGCTGAACTGGTTTCTCTTCTTTAGACTTTGGCTCAACATTTCTTCACTGACTTGTTTAATGCTTATGTGAAATGTTTATTAATTCAACATTTTTTTTCCCTTGTTCCGGTCAACCCTGCTCGCTCTGCTCGACCCCGCTTGCTCTGGCCAGTCCCGCTCGCTTGCTCCGATCGGCTCCGCTCGCTCCGGTTTGGCCCCGCTCGTTCCGGCCCTGCTAGCTCCGGCGTCCCCGCTTGCTCCGGCTGTCCCCGTTCGGCTCCGCTTGCTCCGGACAACCTGGCTTGCTCCGGTTGGTCTCTCCGGTCCAAGGATTCATTTCTTATTATTCTTCATAAGTACGCTGTAGCTGACTTCAGATGCACCAGAGGAGGGCGTCAGATCTTGTTACGGGTGGTTGTAAGCCACCAGGTGGTTGCTGGGATTTGAACTCATCACCTTTGGAAGAGCAGTTGGGTGCTCTAACCCGCTGAGCCATCTCACCAGCCCCCATAATTCAACATTTTTAAAAGGCTTTATTTTTGTTTATGTGAACTTGAGTGTGGGTGCCTTTAGAGACCAGAAGAGGGCATCAGATTCCCCCAGAGCTGGAGTTACACGTAGTTTTAGGTTTTGCAAACCTGTAAAACCTGTCAGGAAGAACGGACATGCTTGTCTCTCCAGCCCCGTATTCATTGAGCATTTTAGGAAATCCTTAATTTTTTCCAAGTGGGTATTTTGTATGTTTTTTTCACTTCCGTTCTCTTTGAAGATCTCTGGTATAGAGTTTACATTTACTTACCCAATGACAGAGTGAGTCACAAACTCACAGGGAAATTTAAAGACCAATAAAATTCATTTCTCCTTGTTGTGCTCTTGACAAATGGCTGTGGAGCCCTGAGGAGACACTGGGAAGGACGCTGTACTCCAGGGATGGCGACGGCACAGTCTTGCATAAGAGCCTGTGTGTGGCAGGAAAAGTCTTGTTTCCTTTACAGAAAATGGCACGTTTTCTTTGAAGTTATCTGTGTATGTTTTAGATTTCTTACTATTGTAAATAAGATTTCCTCCCTAAATGCTCCAGCAGTTTTGCTGCTAGGATGTGTGGCTATGATTCTCTTGTGTGCCAGCATTTGTCTGTATCGGCTTCCGTGGCTTTCGTCTTGCTGAACTCCTGTATATTTCACTTGATTCCCTTGAAACTTGTCGGTTGTATCATTGGGAAGATTGTGGCAGTGCCTGTTGGTTTAGTCTTCATGTTGTCTTGTGTGTACAAGGAGACCGCTCCGTCGCTCTTTTGCTTGTGATTCTAATAGGCAAACTTGTGTGTCACCGTGGTTCTTACTGGATAAGATTGTTTAAAAAAAAAAAAAAACTGTTTTTTTCTCTCCAGCCCCTGCTCCCGGAAAGACGTCCCTGAGATTAATTATTTAGTAATAAATGCCCTGGCCCATAAGCTTCGGCTTATTCTCGACAAGTTAGTAACTTACTTAACCCTTTCAGACTATTCTTCCACATGGTTACTCAGCTTCTTGTCTCCAAGTCAGGGGCGAATCCTCTTTACTCTGTCCTGAGTTCAGCTCCCTGCTGGCATCTGTCCGTCAGTCTCTTCAGCCCTCCAGCCAAATCTCGCCTTCATTCTGTCCTGAGTTCATCCATGCAGCTGGTTACCTCTGCTCAGCGTCTGACCTCTAGCTCCGCTTATTATTTCCCAGAATTCTCTCTTCCTGCCAGTGTCCCACCTCCTACTTCCTGCCTCAGCTCATTGGCCATTGGCTTTTTTTATTGACGGGTGGTCTTACAAATGATTCTCTCTACGAGAGATTTTGCCCTTTGTGGTGAAGAAAGCTCTATCAGCTTCAGCAAGGGCTTTTAGATTGCCGTGTGGGTTTTCTTTAACTTGCTGATGTTAATAAAATACAAGTAATCCCGTCTCTAAATTTCCCCTACCTTAATATTGTGAGCTTGATTTACATCTATTTTATTAAAAACTTTTATAGATGTTTATGGGTAAATTTGATCTGTACTTCTGTTTTACTTGTCTAGATTTTGTGTTAAACTGAGTTGGGCTTGCCTCAAAAGATGTTGTGGGGTTTGACCTTATCCACGTTTTGAAAGTCTTCACACCCTGCAGCTTACTGCCTCTCTACGGACTTGGTTCTCACCCAGGAACTGTTCCCTTCTACAATCATGGGTCATTAAACTTTTTTTTCTACTTTCATTAGCTCAGTTTTTATCATTTCTGGTTTTGTGTGTGTGTGTGTGTGTGTGTGTGTGTGTGTGTTGTTTGCCATGTGGGCATCCATTTGACCTTATTGCAGACTTAGATGCATTAGAGATGTCGTGGTTCACTTAACTACATGCTAGCTCAGCATTGATTTCATCTTTAACCGATTTCTACCTCAGGGGTGTCCTAGTTAAGGTTTCTGATGCTGGGGTGAAATGCCACGTCCAGAAGCAAGTTGTGGAGGGAAGAGTTTATTTGGCCCACACTTCCACATTGTAGTATGAGGCTGAAGGAAGCAAGGACAGGGACTGAAGCAGAGCAGGACCCCGGAGGCAGGAGCCAATGCAGAGGCCACCACAGGCTTGGCTTCCTGGCCTGTTCCCCATGGCTCGCTCGCTCAGCCGGCTTTTTTTTTTTTTTTTTTTTTTTTTTTTTTGTAGAATCCAGGACCACAGCCCAGGGATGGCATCACCCACAATAGGCTGGGCTTCCCCCATCAATCACTAATTAAGAAAATGACTTACAGTTGGATCTTATGACCATTCCCTCCTCAAATGACTAACTCTTGAGTCAAGTTGACATAAAAATAACCAATACAGGGGAGTTTGTAAAAATTTTCTCAGGGTTTAAGATGCAAATGTATATGTTAATAATATTATATTTGAAAACAAACTTTGGATTTTAGATTACTGAAATACACATATTCAGGATTTAAGCGGAGCCATTAAAATTGTGCATACTATGTCCTACAGCTTTTGCTTTACATGTTAGATTCTGAAAGATTGGTTAGGGCCTTGGTATTGGGGCAGCTTGCTTCATTTCTCCCCAGCTTCAGCTTTGCTTCTTACATTTCCAGACTTTGTTTTAAGTGTGTAGAAGTCGATAACTATTTAATCTACTTAGTAGATTGTTTGGTATTTCAGAGACCAAAAGAGAAAGCTGTTTTTTTTTTCCTCCCTCCCATTGTATGCCTTCTAGGCTTGCCTTATGTCATGAACACATGGGTCAATTTTACTATTCCACTCCCTCTGAGACCAATGAAGTGCATCCCCATTCATG
>CACVCL010030252.1:0-52846 GCA_902729485.2 Mus minutoides
CAGTCCTTTTTATACTCACTCCAAACATCACAAATCCTCCATGGGTCTGGCCCCAACTGCCATCACTCTGCCCATCAGCCACAGAAGCGACAAGAAATTGCAGCACACCATCAGAAGTTTTATGGCCCATTTCTCTCTATATGGAATCCCAACAAATGTGGCTCAACTACTCAGTGTAAGGCAAACCAATGCGCACTTGCTGTTAGCAAAGAATCCTTCATCACATGTCCTTTTACGTGCTTGCTTTAGCAGAACATCCTCTCTCCTGTGTCTGCTTCAGCAAAACATTCTATCATAAGTCTGCCTTAGCCTTTCACCTGTGTTCACTTCAGCTAAACATTCCTTCACATGTTTGCCCCAGCAAAACACTATCCAAACGACTTTGCAAAGAACCCTTAAGTTTCCACTTCAGGTCACTGTTTTTCTATAGAGAGCCTTAGTACCGACTCAGCCTTTGTGTCTCAGTAATGTTAGCATTGCAAGCCCAGCCCAGCCCTGCAGGAATCCAATGGCAGTCGGGAAGATTATGTCTGCACCTCATTCCTTTCCCCAGAGTGATCATTGCAGCAGACTTTCTTGACCCCTTATATGAATAAGGCACATGCAGGAGAGTACTTTGTCCTTTAAGCACAGTTGCCTGTCAATGTGGGCGTCTCCATTTTTGCTGACTTTGTCTCTGGAACCAGTTTTTACCTATGTTTCAGTTCTATAAATGGGACAAATTCGGAAAACCATCAGAAAATCCTTTTCATCAAATGGGGCCTGTGTGGAAGCGTTGGGGTATGATCAAATGCAGGAGAGGCAGAAGGCCTCAAAGCTGGAGATGGTACCAGCCTAGGTGGAAGGGCAAACTCATCAACTCACCTACAAAGCATTCTACGTTTAGAAAAAAAAAAACGCCCTGACATAGCCCTATGGAGAAAACTGGGGTGAGGCAGCTCATATGAGTCACACCAAACCCAGAGAATTGGTCTGCAAAGACAATGGAAACAATCTCCCACAAGCAACATGTTATACGCACCACGTGTGCTGCTGACTAGAAAGAAGCAAGGGCTGGGTGAGCCAAGTACTCTGTCAGCCTGTCCTGCGACAAGCAGCTGTATCTTAGTCAACTGATGAGCTGCGATGGCTCTGGAAGGGTTATTTGCTCTCCTGGGAAGTCAGGCGACGGGGACAGGGGACATGGACTTTGGAAATGAAAGGACCATAGGAGCTAAGCATAGCCCATTAGAGGGGATTCCATTCTCAATTCTGATCTGCACACATATCTCCACTGTCAGGACAGATGCCTCGGGCTTGCTCAGCCAGCTGTCAGGGCCAGGTGATCCCATTACCAATTCTCACTCTGACTCCACACTCAACCGGGAACGCTTCTGATTATAAATGAACTGGCCTGGTCATTTTCTCCTTTGGGGAGAGACTGTAGGACGAGGGTCCCATCACCTTGGTAGACATAAATCTCAATGTGCATTAATAACTGGCGTTTTGTTTTTACATCGTGCTTTATGCACTTTATTAAGTGTGGGTCAGTGCCACGGAACCTGACCACACCCAAGGGCCCTGGGAAGATGAATTTTTCCGCAGTGGCTATGAGTAACGGCCAGACCTGGGTTGTCCTTGCATAGTTACTTCTGTGATCTCTACAATTATAGTTGAGGGAGACTCTGCCTTGATGGATGAACCTAAACTAACGGAGAATAAAACATTTTATTACGTATTTATGTAAATGCCCTGATGTGATCTTCTGAAAGCAACATCAGTGTACAACCCCAAGACCGGTCACGTAATAGCTATTCGAGTGTTAATCTTGACCATCATGCTGATTAGGGTGAGAAGTACCTAGGAAGTAACTAGTTCAGAGGGGATTAGTTAAGAGAGAGGACCTACTCTGAATATGAATGCCAGGGGTGGGGGTGGGGCAGGTCCCATATGTGATAACAGGAAAAGGAGAGAAGGGTCTCTCTGCTTCTTGCCTATCACAATGTTCCCCTCGGCCTCATCCTCCCCACTAGGATAGACTAAAAAAATAATCTATTTTTACTTTTTCCATTGTTTTTGGTGTCCCTCTAGTATTCGTCTCTGGCACTAAGTGCGTTTTGTGGGGGCACATCCACTTAACTCATAGCACTCCATCGCTGTCTGCTGTCTCCCCCTAATGCCCACAGTCCGGGCTGGCGCTGAAAGTGCGGCTGTTCTTGCCAAAAGCAACCTGCTGCTGAACCTCCTCCTAGCTCTTCCGCTGATCAAAGCTGTGGGAGCTTCTCTAGGCTCACCGAGGGTTCAGAATTGCCCAAGGCCAGAGCTGGGCTTCCCTTGTTACTGCAGACTGCCCAGAGCACAGTAAGGAACAACTTTCTCCTCCCTCTCTCTCCCTCTCCCTTCCTCCTCCTCCCTGACTCTCGCCCCCTCCCATCTCCCTCTCCTTTGTCACCGGAGTTCCTTGGTCCTGCAGTGCTGCCTTCTGGTCCCAAACAGTCCTCAAAGCAGTCCATGGGGACCACACTACAGCCCCAGGCATAGGAGTGGTTATGCAGAACTGAACACAGCGGGTCCCCACAGCCCTGTCTTGCCTGCTCTGGAAGGAAATAAAACAATGAACTGATGAACATAGCCCATTTTCATGAAAGAAAAAGAAAGACACAACCAGGCCAACATTATTAGAAAGAACACACTTGTGCTCGCAGCACATAGACTAAAAAAAAAAAAAAAAAGAAAGAAAGAACACACTCACTTAGTTTGCTGTCTATAGTCCTATATACAAACTGCCCCCAGGTCATATGCCCTAATAGTGTGGGTTTAGTCACTCTCCAGTGAATTGTCCTGCTGTTTCCATAAAAATCACAGGTGAACAAAGCCCTTAAGTTGGAAAGGGAAAAGATAATAGATGCGACTGGAGTAAATAGGTTGTATCCAGGGTTCATTTGTACCCTGCATGCGCATTGGAGGGAAATGGCTTCCAGAACAGCACTTCTTTTTCTGGTACCTTCAGAATAGGCACTCAGTGAGACTTCTGTCTGTGGAGGAATGCCCAAGGAGCCACTTCCAGAATCAGAGACTCTTTTTTACCACTTTCTTACCATGCCAAGGATCTATGCCCATGCCTGTGTGTGCACCTGTGAGGGCACACACAGCTACTCACTCCAGGGTTGGCCTTATAACCCCAAAGAATGTCCAGGGTTCTCCTCAGTGCTCTCCTAGGAGAGTCTGCAAGCAGCCTAGATCACTCCTTTCCAGCACTCTCTCCAGACAGGACTCACAGAGGACATCCGTGTCCTCCAGGGAGCCTAAATGCTCACGCTGCAGGTTCCTCTAATTTATTTCTGCTTTCTGCCATCCTATTCCTGTGAAGTCTTTCCTTTATTCCATGTGTCTGTCTCTGCCACCCCTCTTGATCTGACCTTCCCTGCAAACCTAGTTAGGAGAGGGACTCTTCTATTTATGGTTGACCTTATCCTGTGCTTTCTAAGGGATGCTAAAGGATTTCCCCACCCTCCCCGACCCTCCCCCACCCTCAACACTGGATTTTGAAATTAATTTTAAAAGAGAATACAATTTCTAAAGCTGTCCTTCCTTGAAGGACACTTTTTATTCCCTCTGCAGAATGTATACTGAGGACTGGTCTCCAGGGGGAAAAAAAAATCATACTCCTGTGCCTCTGTTTTGTTTTATTCCTGGGGTTACCAGGGGGTGGGGGGCTTGATGACACAGCATCTGCTTTCCTTGACAGAGTTCGATTTACAGTGTAATGTGGGTTAGAAGGATCCCCCCCAAACAGTAAAAGGGTTTTCTACACAAAGCATCATTTTGCCTCAGGCAAAGCCTCCACCTTGATGGCTACTTTTGTCTGTGTCTAGCATCCTGAGACACAGTAGTGCTCAATTAAAAAGGAAAATGAAAAAAATAAAATAAAATAAAATAAAAAGGGAAATGGATTGGCAACACACATGCACACACACACACACTCACACACACACACACTGGTGTGCCTTTTATTGCAAAATTGTTCATTTTATTGCCAACAAAACCTGGACCTTTTCCTTGAGAGGAAAAGACAGGAAGATAAGAAAGGCAGGCATCAGAACACTTCTCTGAATCTGGGATATGGTGATTTCTTCTCTTCATCCATTGGAGGACTGAGACCAGTCTGGGAGTCAGAAACCATTAGAGAAGGGACCTTTTCTCTTCTTTTCTACTTTGTACATGGTTAAATCCCAGCTCTGTCAGCAGAGATCCTGAAGTAATGTTGCTATGAACCAAGCCTAACCTACTGATGGTGCAATCACGCAAGCCTGAGATAAGGCAATAGCATCCAGGGTCTGGCTTCTTAGGTCAGAGGGCCAGATAACTAAACGTGAGGGCCGTGATTAGTTTGGCAACAGTGAAGGGTGTCTGAATATATACTGACCAAAAATTAATTCACAATCACTGCATAGGAATCTGAGGTATCCCTGGCTATGCTCACATGTGTTGCTGCTCACAATGCTCTGGTTCTGGACACGGAACACGCAAGATGGCATTGTGCATATCATACCATACAACACCAATGAAGCCACCTGAAATGTACATGTAAGAATTGCAGTGTTAGGCCGGGCTTGGTGGCATACGCCTTTAATCTCAGCACTCGGGATGCAGAGGCAGGTGGATTTCTGAGTTCAAGGTCAGCCTGGTCTACAAAGTGAGTTCCAGGACATCCAGGGCTATACAGAGAAACGCTGTCTTGAACCACCACCACCACCCCCCAACCCCCGCCAAAAAAAAAAAAAAAAAAAGAATTGCAGTGCTAGGCTGGGCATGGTGGCACAAACCTTTAATCCCAGCACTAGGGAGGCAGATGCAGGTGGATCTCTGTGAGTTTGAGGCCAGCCTGGTCTACAAAGTGAATTCTAGCACAGCCAGGGCTACACACAGAGAAACAAACCCTGTCTTTGAAGAGAAGGAGGAGGAGGAGGAAGAGGAAGAGAAGGAGGAGGAGGAGGAGGAAGAGGAGGAGGAGAAGGAGAAGGAGAAGGAGAAGGAGAAGGAGAAGGAGAAGGAGAAGGAGAAGGAGAAGGAGAAGGAGAAGGGAGAAGGAGAAGGAAAAAAACTGAAAAAAAACCCACTTATGTAAAGAAATAAATAAAATTTTTTTTGAAGCATGAGAGCTACAGAGATGGATGGCTCAGTGGGAAGGAGTGCTTACTGCTCTTGCAGAGAGCCCAGGTTCAGTTCCCAGCACCCACATAGCTGCTCACAACCATCTATAACTCCAGTTCCAGAGGATTCAAAGCCCTTTTCTAACCACCTCAGGTTCCTGCACACATCTGGTGCACTTATGTACACTCAGGCACATACACATACAAAATAAAAATAAATAACCCCCCCCCCAAGAGTTTTGCCCCCTGACAGTCTCACCTACATGCTACCACAGCCAAGTGACCCTCTCCCTCTGTTTTGTGGTGGGTCCCCACCGCACTACCAAGACCTCTAAACAACAGGTGTTCCAAGGTCTCTAAAGGACAGGTGTTCCAAGGTCTCTGGGGTCTCCTAAGCTGTCACATGGTTTTTGTCTCATCCACACTGGAGCTCTCGAACTGGGGCTGTTAGGAAACTCAGATGATTTTCAGTCTAGCTACACTGACCATGATGGGGCAGATTTGGGGTTTGAGGGTAAGGATACTTTCTATAAGAGCCTCCCCATTTCCTCGAAGTACTTCCTGAAAGGTGCAGGGACCTTAAGTCAGACCTCACCTCCTAAACTGTTATATGGGGGGGATCCCCAAACCACTGAGCTTCAGGCAAGAGATCCAGTCAGAGGATGGGGATGGGGGCGGTGGTGAGCCACGCTGCCCATCCTGAGAGAAGAGCCGGGGTGCGGGCATGTAGCTCACTCTCTGTTTTCCTTTCTCTCTCCTCCCCTCCTGCCTCAGGACACAAGTCTATGCTACCCTTCAGAGCTCCTCAAAGTGCTTGTTTGCAATAAGGTAAGTGCTGCTTCGAGCCAGCCCATAAATCAGCACGTGGCTTTCCTCATCAAGAACGGTCTTGCAACCAAACAAAACCTGTGCCAGCAGAACCGAGCACGAGCACGGCTCAGTGATAAAGTTGATTTACGTTCTGGAGTAGGCTCCTTATCGCTGCAGTAAACTGGCCTCACGAGGCAGCCCCCACTTTGTCCTGACTTCCTACCCACTCTGCGGCTTATGGATAAAGTTTATGACCTGCTTCCTTCTGGCTGTGGGCTTTAGGCTTTGGCGTTTGATGTTCAAAGCCAGCTTTTCAAATTTATAAAAGCTTTCTTTCTCTTTCTGGCCCTTTGTCTTCTGAGACTATTGTTTCAGCTTTGAGTTGGAACAACCCTGTTCAATTCCGTTGACTCCTTTGTTCCAGCCTGGGTCTATCCTTATCCTCAGAAGAGGTATTATTCTAAAAAAAAAAAAATCATTACTGAGAGAGTGGTGGGAAAGATGATGATTCTACCTTTGGTCTGTTTAGCTTTTTAACTGTATTTCCTGGGTCTCTGGTAAGAACAATGTGCGGAGTTTAGTGTAGAGATTTATTTTACAAATGAGACTTCATCCCCTCCACAGCATACACAACCAACAAGTGCCAGATTAGTCTGCAATGTATTTTAAAAAAATGGCCGGAACAAATACAATGTTCAATATACCTTTTAAAATAGCAACAGTGCGACTGGAAAGGTGGCTCAGTGGTTAAGAAAGATTACTGACTGCTCTTGCCAAGGACCTGAGCTCAGTTCCTAGAACCCACAGTGGGCAGCTCACAACTGCCTGTAACTCCAGTTTCAAGGGATCCAGTACCCTTCTGGCCTTGGTAGGCATCAGCGTCTGACTGTCTTTCTTTCTTTCTTTCTTTCTTTCTTTCTTTCTTTCTTTCTTTCTTTCTTTCTTTCTTTCTTTCTCTGTCTCTCTCTGTGTGTCTCATTGAGTCTTTCTCTGTCTCTCTCTCTGTCTCACTGTCTTTCTGTCTTTGTCCCTGTCTCTTTCACACACAGTGCACATATATGTATTCATGCAAATAAAACACTCAGACACATAATTTAAAAATAGAATAAAAGCAATAGAAACAAATATATTGCCTTGCATTTTATAATACTGTGTGTGTGTGTGTGTGTGTGTGTGTGTGTGTGTGTGTGTGTGTGTGTGTGTAAGGCTAGGGGACAGCAGGGAGCCCAACTGCAATCCTCAGAGAAGAGCAAAGTACTTGTTTGCAGTAAGATAAGTGCTGCTTTGAGCCTGCCTATAATTCGACACATGGCTTTCTTCATCAAGGATATCTTGCAGGCACAGGTTTTGTGTGTATGGGTTGAGTGTGTAGAGGTGTGTATGTATATACAGGTGTGTGTGTGTGTGTGTGTGTGTGTGTGTGTGTGTGTCTAGGTTTGTATGTATACAAGTATGTGTGTGCATACAGGTGCATGTGTGTGTGCAGGTGGGTGTGTATGTGTATATGTGCAGATGCCTGTGTGTGCACATGCAAGGGTAGGCTAGAAAACAACTTTGGATATGTTTTCTCCTCGGATGCTATCCACCTGTTTTCTGAGCAGTGATGTTTTTCGAGGACCCAGGACTCCATCCGTGACTGTTATGCTGGCTGGCCAGTAAGCCCCAGGGATCTTCCACCTCCACTGCCCTGACATTACTAGCACAGACTGCCACGCCCAGCTTTTTACATGGGTACTAGAGATGGGACTTAGGTCCTCAGGCTGTGCCGTAAGCCCTGTACGGACTCGGCAATCTCTGCAATCATTTTTACAATATTTTTAGAACAGTAATCTTAATTTGGTGTGTGTGGGGGGGGGTAGCTGCATGTCCCTGCTGAGTTATAAATCAAGCAACACACTCATCCTGGTGACATTGGGCTCCACTGCTCTTATGATGGCTTGTCTTCTCAGCTGTTTTCTAAGAATCTTTCCTGCGGTATTTTCAATTTTAAAAAGTACAATGTTCAGGATTGAACCCAGAACCTTATGCATGCTAGACAAATACTCCTCTAATGAGCTACACCCTCAGCCCTTCTTTCTGCAAAATTTTAATAACTTTAGAAGGCAATCAACCCCTTAACTATGACACACTTTTATTATCAACAACACTCTTAAGACCCTCTCCCTTCATCCCTGATCTTCTCTTCTACCCAGCCCCAGGTGACATATCACCTCATGTCTGGGAACTTGTGGACCCTCCCTCACACCGTGTGTAGATACTCTGAGCTGAAGGGAAGTGTGCTTCCAGTTTGCATGATGGAACAGTGCTAGTTTGGTGTGCTCTATCTCTTTTGAAATTTAAATTTATTTTTATTACATTGTGTGTGTGTGTGTGTGTGTGTGTGTGTGTGTGTGACAGCACCAATGTTAGAGGACAACTTGCACAAGTCAGATCTCTCCTTCCACCATGGGACCCAAGGATCACACCTAGGTGGCCAGACTCATTGCTAAGAGCTTGCAGTCACTGGGCCACCTTACCTGCCTGCTCTATGGCTTACTTTGCTCATTCAATGTAAATTTTAAAAAATTATCCCTCTGCTGAATACTTGTTTACCATCTTACAGTAGACTGAGGAATCAGAGGTCTTTTATGCTACATGCAAAGAGGGTGGAATTTAAGCGATAGGGTGCCACAGATCCCTGAATCACATCAGTTATCAGAATTATAGAAGTGTTACAGCTTTATTGACATATAATGCATCTATTTAAAATGTACAGTTCATGACCCGGAGAGGTGACCTAGGAGTTCAGAGCACACATTGTGATGAACACTTGACTTTAATTACAGCATTTGGGAGGCAGAGGCAGGTGGATCTCTGTGAGTTCAAGGCCAACCTGGTCTACCAAAGGAATTCCCAGACAGTCAGAGCTACAAAATAGAGAGATGCTGTCTCAAGCAAAACAAAAGAAAAGAAACAAAACAAAACAAAACAAAACAACAACAAAGATAGTGTGTCTTGTTCTTCTGGAGGATGTAAGTTTGGTTTATAGAGCCCACATTGGGAGGTCTCTAACTTCAACTCCAGAGGATCCAACATCTTTTGGCCTCCTGGGGATACCTGGACCCACATGACATACACAGACATAAATGTGTACATATAATAAAAAATAAATAGATAAATAACTTGAAACGTATCAGTTTTGTTTTTTTTTTAAATACTCCTAAGGTTGTACAACCATCAGAACTAGTTAATTCTAAAACATTTTTATCACCTCAAAAAAAAGGTCCTCATATTCATTAGTAATCCTCACCCCCTAAATCTGGCAACTAGTAACCTATTCTCTGATTCTATGAATTTTCCTATTTTAGACATTCACACAAGTGGACTAATATACTATATTGTAGTTGTGGCTAGCTTCTTTCATTTAGCATAATTCGTTCAAGTTTCAGCCCCAGTACAATGTGTGCCAGCATGCTGTTTCTTTTACTAGCCAAATAATATTCCACTGTGTGGATATACCATTTTTTTGCATTTACATCACTGTTAGTACCTAAACTGTACTTGACATAGAAATTGTATTAATTAGGATAAGTTATGTCTTTAACTTCTAAATAAGTTAAGCATTCTAGCAAAATGAAGGAAAGAAAGGTGAGAAGATATTTGGGGAAAAACAAAGAAATTTTTATATCGTTTTTGTTTTCCAGAAAAACAATTCTATGCAAGCCAGAAATATTTTGTAAAACCTTTTTCCTGTGCACACTTTCTTAAGTCTGGAGAACACAGCACTCTACTAACTTGGTTCAAAGTTTCCAGGAGGTAAGGGGAAGGGAAAGCAAATGGACGTAACCACCTTGCACCTTAGTCTATCTCTCCCTGTGCCTTGACCCCACTCTCCTGTTCTGCCCCTCTGTGTGCTCCTGGTGGTCCATCTGGAGGTCAGTCCAGCAGGCGATTCTGGGCAAGCTGTGGGAGAGGTTAGCAGTTATGCTTAATTACAAGGAAATAAGATTTCTCTGGGGCTGCAGTGAGCAGGGGAAGCAGATATGATCAGTCAAAGTGCTCCAAGAACCTTGGAAGGCAGCCCCTCTGCAAAGACAGGGTTGGCCTTTATTGTTACTGCTGTTAATAAGCCAGATGTTCTCAAAGCATTCCTCCAACCGGTGACAGGGCTTGGAAAATTGCTACCCCTTTATTGGTTGCTGAAAACAAATAAAAATCAAATTAAAGTTTAATTCACCTCATAATTTTCTTCATGGCAGCTCTGGTTGGCAGCCTTGAGGCAGAGCCAGTCTCCTCCTCCTCCTCCACAGCATCCATCACCCTCAGCCGACGCCCCCAGAGGCCAGCTGCTCCTTTTACCTCAGCCAGAAGTCCTCTGTGGGTGCAGGCTGCAGCTGCAGAGAGTTGCAGCTCTGGCTAAGATGAAAGGACTTTGGGAGCGGCATGGGGGATGCCAGAAAGTCTTTCCCTCTTCTCCTCTCCTCTGAGGTCTCCATGGTGACCGGGCAGGGGTCCAATAGATATTCTAGTTATGCGACTTGGGCCAATCCTATATCCACTCCCCACAAGGTTCTTGACTCCATATGCAGGGAGGGCTGAAACCACTCCTGCTGTCCAGGAAGCGCCTGTCCTAACAAGGATTCAATCAGTATCTCTTGTACTTATGCGAAGATTTTCCTAGTGAGTGAGTGAACAGTAAAGTCACCTTCTAGGCGTTTCCTTTCAACATAATCTTTATTCTTTCATTGTCTTCTCTCCTTTTCCTTTCCTTCTTTCCCTTTCTTTGACATAGAAATACTCAAGACTTCCAGGGCAGCACTCCAGCGCTAATATGATTTCACATGTGTTGTGAGTTAGCAGCCTGCTACTGTCTGTGTAAACGCAAGAGCTGGGTTTGTCGTTCTGAAACGCGCCAGTGAAAGCCAGCAGTTTCCTCCTCGAAATCAGACGGAGGGCAAAGACAGAAGATCGCGAAAGACCCAGGAGGTAACAGCCATAGAGGTGGAGATCAGCTTCATAAAAAGCCACCGCAAGGACACCAGAAGGGCACATGTGACCACCAGACAGGGGTGCAAACCCTTCTTCGCAGTCAGCCCGATCACCCACTCATTTTTACAGCCCAGGCACTGCAAAACGGACTAGCCCATGCCAAGGAAGATGAGACCGAAGGCTGGTGCAAGAGCTCCTGCAGGCTGATGGGGTGACTGATTGACAACTTACACTCAAGCAAGACATCAAGTAGAAATGGAGCCAGGAAGTGCTCCACGGAGGACATAACAGGGATATGCAAGCGAGAATTAGCTCCCTCGCAGTGTGACAGAAAAACACTAGATCGCTGGGGGGGGGGGGTGTCAAGGGGATGGAGGTGACACAACACGTGAGACACTGCCGTTACCAACTGTGCCTTTAAAGACACAGAAAGTTTTAATGCATTTCGCCATGCTGACCTTCGTACTTATGAGTGGAAAACTTTTTTGTTTGTTTGCTTGCTTATTTTATTCTTCCGTGGGGATCGTACCCAGGGCTCTGTTCACGGCGAGCACGTACTCTACGACTGAGCTGCGTCTCAGTCGCCCCCTCCCCCACACCCATAGGAGTCTTTCCTATAAGGACCTTGAGTCCTGGCATGACATTAAAGAAAAGCAGTACAATTGCCCAGAAACACGTTTACCTCGCTGTATAAAGTGTAGCGTGCTTCCTGAAGCTGGGTCTAATCTAATCGCCTTCTGCTTTCCCTGTCACGGAAGTGGCAGAGCGAGGCGCTCTGATTTGAATTCGTGAACTAGTTCATCTTTCTGGCATTCCTGGTGAGTTTTCAGTGTGCGGCTGACAGAGACATGCGCTTTCTAGAGGCCCTTCTGTCTCCCACATCCACTGCATCTTCGCCCGAGCTGGCAGCAGACACTGACAGGCCCTGATACCCAGGACTTGAAGAGAGAGGTTTGCTCCACAGGTGGTCCTGAGCACACAGGTCCGCTCCTCCATACTGGATACTGCTCGCGTTTCTTCTTCCACTCCTTTAACTTCAGGGTTTGTTTTGTTTTGTTTCAATTTAGCATTTTCTGGACAGCCAGGCTTACTCCAAGATTGTGAGGAGAAAGACGGGTCGATAAAAATAAAGGGGAGGGGGGCCGGTGAGTGAAGAAAAAGGTATGGCTGAGATGGGAGGGGAGAATATGAAGGAAGTGGAGATGCAGCAAGTTCGGGGGTTTTGTTTGTCCATCTTGTTATTTATTTATTTATTTATTTATTATTTATTTTTGGTTTTTCGAGACAGGGTTTCTCTGTGTAGCCCTGGCTGTCCTGGAACTCACTTTGTAGACCAGGCTGGCCTCCAACTCAGAAATCTGCCTGCCTCTGCCTCCCAAGTGCTGGGATTAAAGGCCTGTGTCACCACCACCTGGCAATGTCCATCTTGTTTTTAAAGTGGGATAAGAGGGCCAGTAAGATGGCTCAGTGGGCAAAGGGGACTGCTACCAAGCCTGGAGACCTGAGTTTGATCCCTTGGGACCCATATAGTGAAAGGAGAGAACTGACTTCTGAAAGTACTCCTCTGACCTCCACACACATAAAATACAAAAATATTGATATAGTATTTTTTAAGATGAGATAATAACAATATTGCTTTTCTGGAGTTATGAGGATTAGGGCCCAGGGCCTTTGCCCACATTGTCTTCAGTAGCGACTGTCTCTCCTCAGGGACTCCACTTCCTCAGCTCCCCTCCAATGTCACCTCACAACGGGATTGTCTGCCTGTGTAAAAACCACTGCCTTCTCTTGTCCTCTAATTGTTTGACCTATTCTGTTTATCATTACAGCGATTATTAGAACCCATCACATCTCACACTTACTGGTTTGTTTGTTTGTTTGTTTGTTTGCCTTCCCTCAAAGGAATCTCAACATACGTGGCCCTGGGACATTTTCTGCTATATCCAAGCATCAGTGCCTGGCATATAGAAAGTTTTGAATGAATGAATGAACAAATGGGTTCTCCAATGGCATTGGCAGGAATGGGAATAAGAGACACGTGTGTCCCATCCCTTAGTATCAGACCATTGGAAGCAGAGTCTTGACATCTCTCTGAGAGCCCCACGCTTGGAGAAGGGAAAGGATGAAGTCCTGCAGCAGTAGGAGAGACTTGTCTTCTAGGAAGAGATCTCAGTCCCGGCATCTTCCTGGACCACCTTGCAAGGGAGACTGAAGGAGCTGAGACAAGAGTGGAGGATTACAGCTTGACCAGGTGACCAGGCTTACTCATGCCCTATCTCCTGTCCTATGGATCATGTCAGGATCTCAGAGGGACGTCTTGGACTTGGAGGAATGGACTTGGAGCTTCCTGGACTCCTTTGTTTTTCTTCCTGATGTGGCTACCTTAAATAAATCTTCTTTTTCTGCTTTCTTTTCTTTTTTTTTTTTTTTAAGATTTATTTTATTTATTATATGTAAGTACACTGTAGCTGTCTTCAGACACTCCAGAAGAGGGCGCCAGATCTCGTTACGGATGGTTGTGAGCCACCATGTGGATGCTGAGATTTGATGGTTGTGAGCCACCATGTGGATGCTGGGATTTGAACTTATCACCTTCGGAAGAGCAGTCAGGTGCTCTTACCCGCTGAGCCATCTCACCAGCCCTTTCTGCTTTCATATTACAGCCCACTGGCTAAGGCCAGCTTGCTGGTTTTCAGGCTTGGCTACAAGCACCCTTCACCCCTAACCACTGAACAGTCCTACCAGTCCAGAAAATACTTTCTTAAGATCTATCAACACAGAAAGACTAACGATGACAAAGGGGTGGTTATCTTTTTTTTTTTTCTTTATAAAACTTTACCCAAATTGCAAAGGAGCACATAACAAGGAAGTTCTGGTTTCTATCTCTAAGCGCCCAGCAAAACCGTATCAGAAGATCATGGACTGGATTGGGCTGTGGGTTTCCTTGCAAAAGGAGAGAAATTCCTCACAGGCAGATGGTAACTTCTTCAAACATCTCAATATTTACTGTGTGTAGGAGCCACATACGATGACGAAGTGAGTGGCCATAGAAAAAATGTCTTGTGTCCTGTCCACTGTCAAAACTCCTCTGGAGAAAGAACAAATGTGTAGGGAAATTGGCAAGTGGTCCTGTTAGTTTTAATCACCCGTGCTGTGTGCGTTTTGGCTGTCAGAGTCTCATATCCAGCCACAGCTTTCCTAAATCCCACGGCACATTCCATCCAGCCTAGCCCAGGCCTGGGCCCCATTCTCAGCAGGAGCTCCCTCCCACAGACTCCTCTTGCCCCTTCGGTTAGAGCCTCTGCAGCAGGGCAGCATGCTGTCTGTCTTTAATTGGCTACAAGGTAGAAGGGGGGAGGGTGGGGAAGAGAAAGGTTATATAGTGCCCAAGTCTGTGCAGTTTGGGGTCCCTGAGGATGGCTGCTCTCCGGGAAGCTTCCAGAAAGTGCAGATTGGGGATTTAGAAGTGGGGCTTTTATAAACTGCACTCCTACAACCAGCTGAAAGAAAGAGGGAGGTGGGGAGCTCACAGGCTGGTCTCTCTGAGGAGGCTGGATTTGGGGATGACTAATACAATTACCCCTTTGGAATTTAGCTTAAGAGATGAAAGAAATAGGCCAGAGGTAACAGTTAAAACTCCCACCCCTCCTCCCCTTCCTCTCCTGCTCAAGAGTTAGAAAGGGAACTGGGGGGTGGGGGGAGGAGAGGAGAGGAGGGGAGAGAGGGACGGGAAATGAAAAGGGTACCTGTGCTGCCAGCAGGCCTTCCTCTGATATGATGTGACCAGAGAGCATGATGGGGTGTGAGTTTTGATCGTCTAGATGTATGCCTACGACATCGATGCTGGATGGCAAGCATTTGGTTCCAGAGGAAAGCAAAGTCAGCAAGAAGAGAGGTCACTGGCCCTGGCTTGCTCAGGCCTAACAAGACTACTGAGAGAAGCCACCAAAATCTGCCTAGCAGATGGCCTGTCCCTGGTGTGTCATGGTTTAGACTGTGCTGTGTTTCCCAGATTGTTAGACTGTGCTGTATTTCCGAGGCTGCATCCTCCCAAGGCCATTGGCCATGCTCCTCATTAGAAGGCCAAGAGCAGCGAAATTCATGCAGGCCTGTCCATCAGCCCATTCTGTGCCCCCTTTAACCTTCCCCAGCTGCATCCAAGAGTCCCTTCCAGGGAAATGACAGCTGGCTAGGGTCACGGAGGAGACTGACCTGACGCCCCACCCCCCACCCCCAAAACTGGGACTTTTTCAGATCTTAGAAACCAGAGAAACCACCACAACCAAGAGAAGCCAAGGAGATATAGCAACTCAACATAGCATGCCGGAACAGGGACCTGGGGCAGCAAAACCCAAAGAGATGGTGGGGAAGAGTGTGGACTTCTATTAATAAAAATGTATTAGAAGAGCAGTCGGGTGCTCTTATCCGCTGAGCCAACTCACCAGCCCCTACAGTGTACTTACATATAATAAATAAAATAAATCTTTAAAAAAAATGTATTAGAACCGAGTCATTTGTTGTGGCAAATGTAGAATGTCAACTCTAGGGGAAACTGGGCTGGTGTAGGGAAACTTGACCGTACTTTCAGTTACTACCATCAATCTAAAAGATCCTGAAAGAAACTGTTTTTAAAAACGTGAAGTATTAAAGTGTAGATTAAAAAATTAAGACTTTTTTCTGGGAGGGCCACATTAAGGACACTGTCACTAAAAAATGATATAGGTGCCAGCTATATAGCTCAGTGGGTAGAAGTGTTTGCCAGACAACCTTCGTCTGATCTCTGGACTCACACAAGCTAGAAGGAGAGACCGACCTCTATATCCATGTTGCAGCTTGCTTATGGTCTGAGTATGTAATCTCCCCCCACGCCCTTACATATACACACAGTAAATGTAATGTTTTGAGATAGATTATATTTTATTTGTAAGAAGCAAGGTTGAGACGCTGTTTCAGTGATAATTTTCATTAATTCACTCACTGAAACATTCAACTGTGTGCGTTCGGTTTGTGTGTGCTTGGACCAGGGTTTTATGCTGAGAGTATGTGGGAGACAGAGCAGTATCCTACAGGCAGGAAGCAGCTGGTGGCTGATGGCGAGCTGACTCACGAGCCCACAGTTGCCTTTGTTTTGTTTTGTTGTGCCAAGGAATGAAGCTGGGGCCTTGGACATGCTATGTACTAGGTAAACACTTGCTAAGTCACATACCTATCCCACAAGCCCCCAGTTACTGGGTGGGGGACGGGAGACATTAAACCCAGAGTGTCGTGATGACACAGGAGGAAACACCCTGCTACTGATTAATCAGTACTGCACTGTGCAGTATCTTAAGTTGACAGTGTAAGGTTGAGAGTATAAACTTTGGAGTGGAACAATACTGATGATAAAAGTAACACAGAAGGGGCTGGGCGGGGCGGAGCGCAGCCGCGCTAGCGAATTGAGCTGGAAGCAGCCGCCAGGATGGACGTGTTTCTCATGAACCCGCACAAGACCACCATCTCTACGGACGCCAAGGAGGCGAGAGCACCATGTTGGAACTGAAGCGCATCTCGTCGAGGGCATCCTCAAGCGGCTGCCAGAGGAGCAACGACTTTACAAGGACGACCAGCTCCTTGATGATGGAAAAACTCTGGGCGAGTGTGGCTTCACTAGTCAGACAGCACAGCCACAGGCCCCAGCCACAGTGAGCCTGTCATTCCGAGCAGATGACTACTCCTTCGAAGCTCTGCACATCGAGCCCTTCTCAGCCCTCCAGAGCTTCCAGATGTGATGAAGCCACAGGATTCTGGAGACAGTGCCAATGAGCGAGCTGTGCAGTGAGGGCCCCAGGTCTGTCCCCCTAGAGACCCATCCATTCCCCCAATTAAAAAAAAAGATTTGGCTGTCTAAAAAAATAAAAAGGGAACACAGTGCCAAGCTCAGGGCCAATTAGCTTCTAATAGAATGAAGTCTTGTTGTGGAACAAGGATTACTGCATGCATGTTATGTCTGTTGAACTATCTAGACTTCCCATATAGTCTAAGGAGCAGACACTGCCATGGTATGCCATTTTGGGGATGAAGGTATGGGGATACTGACACTTTACTCATAGAAACTTGTTAACGTCAGGGCCAGGGCAGAACCTAGCTCATCGCCAGAGTCTGTGCCTTGAACAGTTCTCTGCCCTGAATGCCTCCTAAAGGTTGAGTATGAACCAGCAGGTGAAGTGGTCATAATAAGTCTTATTTGATAGGTAGACCTCTGCAAATGTCCTTTTGATATAAGTTTGAGGTCCTCAGAACTTGGTAAAATGAATTGATTAAGGTGCCCAGGAAAGGCAGCTGTAGTGCCTACACCACAGATTCTATACTGAACAGAGTTCAATAGAAACCGTCTCGCTGCATTTGGGTGACTATATCAAAATACCCTAGACTGGACACTTTTCTTCCACAGTTCTAAAGGCTGTGAGGTCCAAGAAGAGATTGCTGGTAAATCTGCGGTCTGTCTCTTTCTTTCTAGCTTTCTTCACATGGTGGAGAGCAGAGAGAAGAGGCAAGCCTTCTTAAATCTCGTGGTGGCGCACGCCTTTAATCCCAGCACTTGGGAGGCAGAGGTAGGCGGATTTCTGAGTTTGAGGCCAGCCTGGTCTACAAAGTGAGTTCCAGGACAGCCAGGGCTATACAGAGAAACCCTGTCTCGAAAAAAAAAAAACAACAAAAAAAAATCTCTTCCTAGAAGGGCACTAATCCTTTTCTTGAAGGTTCCACTATCATGATCTTCTTCTCAAAGTCCTCATGATACCATCATACCGGGAGTTAGGATTTCAACACATAAATGGGTACAGCACAAGTGTCTATAGCAGTCCATCTTTGCCTCCTTACCCCAAATTCATATCTTCTTTATGTAGAAAATATACTTGTATATCATTCCAGTGATTTCAGTATCACCTTTATAGTCTTTTTTGTTTCGTTTTGTTTTCTGTTGTTGTTTTTGTTTTTTGTTGTTGTTTTTTGTTTTTGAGACAGGGTTTCTCTGTATAGCTCTAGCTGTCCTGGAACTCACTTTGTAGACCAGGCTGGCCTCGAACTCAGAAATCCGCCTGCCTCTGCCTCCCGAGTGCTGGGATTAAAGGCGTGTGCCACCACGCCCGGCTCACCTCTATAGTCTTATGTCTCATCTAAATATCATTTTAATCAGGCACAGGGATAATATTTGTGATGCAATTCATTCTGAAAGACAAAATTCTTCTCTAACAATGAACATGTGAAATCAAAGAAACTCAAACACAGTGGTTGAATGGGTTGGCAATAGACTTTATCACTCTGAAGAGGTCAACCCTAATTTTTTTTTAAAGCTAACTAGTCCTAAGCAATTCAGTCATGCCAGGCAAAGCCTATGAAATGTTGTTTTTAGTTTGGTTTGGTTTGGTTTTCAAGACAGGGTTTCTCTATGCAGCCCTGGCTGTCCTGGAACTCACTCTGTAGACCAGGCTGGCCTCAAACTCAGAGATCCATCCACCTGCCTTGGCCTCTTGAGTGCTGAGCACTGGGGTTAAAGGTGTGCACCACGGAAGCCCAACAGATCCTGTGAAATGAAAATCCTGTGAAAAGTTAAGGCTCTGGAACCATCTTCTTCTGCTGGGTGATCAGCTCCCCCAACCCAGGAGTAGCTCCTGCTCTCAGGGCTGAGCTGTCCCATGATGCTGGTGCAGGGTCCTGCTCTGGAGAGTCTAGAGTGTGGGGATAGTCTTCCTTTCCTTGCCTTTTGCTGTTTCCTTTGGTGCCTGCTAGCAGTTCAGTTGTTATAACCCCACCTCTCTCCCTGACTTCTTTCACATTTACCCACCTTGTGACAGGGATGTTTTTTCTTCCACTGTCCCAACAGCAGGCCTCGGTCCTTGGAGACATCTGAATGGGGACAAGGTTCCACCACATGAGCTTTGGGAGACTATTCTTTATATATAAACCATAGCAAACCTGAGACAAACTGAGATATATTCATAGAACAGTCTGAATGAGAAGGAACAAGAATCTAAACCTCCCAGCGGCAAAGGGGAGAGAAGGGCAGATCAGAGATGCTCTGGGGAGTTCTTGAGGCCTGGTTACTGATAGGGCCAGGGGATCTAGGTGATGTATTAGAGCTTTGTGGGTAAAAAAGGATCGTCGTCCAAATACACTAAGCAAGAATGATTCATAATTACTCTAGCTGGAAAAACAAGGACAGAGGTGCAGCCATAAAACAGGCATTCCATAAAAGTTGTTTGGGAATGGAAGCCATTCTATGGAGAAGGTGTCTACTGTGATTCAGCAGCAGTTGGCCACTGGTCTTGTCTTCCATTGTTCTGTATAGCTGGGTACTTGGGACTTCTCTTCTCACAGGTTGTTCCCCCTTAGATTTTGCGATCTTATGACATATGTGACTTTACATCTCTATGCCGTGATCCCTGCGTGCATCTTAACTTCCACTCCTTCCTTACTAAGTGTCATTCTGAATCTGTACTTTGGTGTTTGAAAGGGGAGTCTCAACCAGTTATCGTATTGTCCATTGTCTCTGTGCGGCAACATTCTCAGGGGATCCACTGCAGACTGTCTGGTTCTGTTATAGTCAAGGGAGCTGAGGGGACAGGTTCAGGATCCCCAAGGCCCAAGTTCTTAACACCAAAGAGATTTATTTGCCCCAGAGGGACAGAGGTCAGAGAATAAAAAACAAAGATGGGATATAGAAGATGCAGAAAGGGAACAAGGGGTATTTGTCCTGGAGGGGGACAAAGGACTACCTCTGGATAGAGAGGAGACAGATGTGACCCATAGGAAAATGGTCTATAAAGGCACAGGGAAAACCCTGTGTTATGAGGAGGTGTTTAATTTTAACTGGCCATGTTAATTAGGTGAGCCAAAGGGCTTTTGATTGCTGGACTTCATTCAGTACTTTGATAGCTGGACCTTGGTAGTCAACCTCAGGAGGAGGAAGTGGCTAAATAAGGGACTATATCTCGGTGCCTAGCTTTAGGCATATCATCTAATGGTTTTTAGAAAGGCAGAGAGAATGGGGAGAAGGGCAAGGCCTAGCACAGCCATGCTTGCCAAGTTAGGGCTGGCTCAAGTCGCTTCAGAAGCAAAGTCACATGTACATAAGATAAACCCTTTCTAGCCTGGGCTACTCTGAGAGAGGTGTCAGTGAAAGGAGATGACTGGCCAAGGGTAAGAAGCTAAATGGAGGCGTTCTAGGCACATGGAAGTGGATGTCATAGGAGGACCAACTCAGAGGAAACTGGAGTTCATGCCTGGCATTCAAGAGGTGTCAGCTGTGGGTGGGGGAATGCACAGAAGAGCATCAGAATGGCCATGGTACCTCTGGAGATGAGAGGGCCGGGGTGAAATTGGTCTGATTCCTTGTTCTTTTCCACAGAGGGACAGAGAGTTCTTCCCCAAATTGGCAAAGGATTCATCATATCAGCAGGTAATGGCTAACATTTCTCTATATATACTATTACAGCAATACTTCCTGTTCTCTAAGGCAGAGGACTCTGTCTGGTAGTGTCTACTGATGGATCTGAGACAAACATGATGTGATGCTCATGGACACTGCTCCCTGTTGATCCCTCAACGACAAACTGACAACACAGGTAGTATTCTAGGGTGTTGTCCCGAGAGATTATGTAAGCAACGAATTCCAAGCTGACAACAACAACAACAACAACAACAAAAACACTACACGTTTGCAAATGAGTTTGGGCTCTTTTTTCATTTCTCTTCTTCCAGCTGGTCCCTCTCCTAAGAGTATATAATTAGCAGTAAAGCCAATACGATTCCCACCCCCGGCTAATCCATAAGCTGTTTGGCAGCATATTATATGCCTGTTAACAGTCCTTGAGCAACGCCCACTCACAGTTTGGAAGGCACCTTCATTTCCTCACACCAGTCCAGGAATAATGTCTGTTGGTAGCCAAGTAATGTCTCTCTGTTTTAAGAGCAGACCCAATCAGTACAAACCATCCATCCTCATTACATAACCTAAGAATCCATTCTCATAACCTGCTGAAGTGGGAGCTATGCTGGCTGGTTTTATGTCAACCTGACACAAGAGAGAGTCATTTGAAAGGAGGGAACCTCAATTGAGAACTGTAGGGAGGACATCATCATCCATCAGATCGAGCTGTAAGGCATTTTCTTAATTAGTGATTGATGGGGGAGGACACAGTCCATTGTGGGTGGTGCAACCTCTGGGCTGGTGGTCCTGGATTCTGTAAGAAAGTAAGGTGGGCAAGCCATGATGAATAAGCATCATCTTTTTGTGGCCTCTGCATCATCTCCTGCCTCCAGGTTCTGGCCCTATTTGAGTTCCTATCCTAACTTCCTTCAATGATGCACTAGGATATGGAAATGAAGTCCAAATATACCCTTTTCTCCCCAACTTGCTTTAGTCATGGTGTTTCATCACAGCAACAGGAGCACAGGACTAGGTGCTCACCACAGGACTGCACAGTCTCTAGCTCCCCCCACCCCTGTGCTTAGAGTCTTTACCTACATCAGATCTCTCTGCTACCTCTAGCAATCCCCTATCAATGTGTCTTTCAGAAAAAAAAAACAAAGCCAGTCTGAATTTTACTTTTAATATGGGCACTCTGTAATGATATCAGCTGAATACAATCTGTGTGGCTTGGTCCTAGAAACCTGACTAGGGTGGATAGAGAATTAGGAAAGGACACACACACACACACACACACACACACACACACACACTCACATACACACAGAGACAGAGAGAGACAGAGAGAGCAGAGAGAGATAGAGAAACAGAGAGACAGAGAGAGACACACAGAGAGAAAGCTGGGATTGGGTGGACTGTGCTCACTCTGATGGAACAACATCAATTATGCAAGAACAACCCACAAACTGGAACCTTCAGCAATTTTATTCTCTACAGCACAGGAGGGGGGTTATACAATATCTGCAAGAGGTCTCTGTAATGGAGAAGTCTCAGAATGCAGTCATCCGGGTAGAAGAAGCTGTTTGCTAGTTTTTGCACACCCTGTCAATACTCCCATTCAGACCAGAAGAAGGCTTTGCCATTTCCACATATCTGAAGCCATGGGTCCTTGATGTGGCTGCTCTCCATGTATGTATTTGTGTATGGTTGCTTTAATGTCCTCCCTGTGAGTAGATGGCTCTCCTAGATTCCTAGAACCTAAAGAGGAACTAGAAGGTTTTTATTATATTGTCTGAAATCATACAGTATCACTTAAGCTATATCCTATTGGTCATGCTGGCTAATCCCAACTTAGTATGGAAGAGGGATGCCTAAAAGCATAACCCCCGGAAACTGAGGGTCCACAGGGGACATCTGGTTACTTCATTCATACTTCTTGGCCAAAGGAAGCCTTGTGGCCGGCCTCAGTGGGTTGGCAATGTACCGTCCTTCTGTGGGGAAGAAACTGAAATAATTAGCCCATGAGTAGCTTATATACTAAGTCTTCCTAACTTTAACACTCACCTAACTAAGGGAGCCATCTTGTTTCTTTTACTTCTCTGGTCTCTGCCCGTAGCATAGCCTCATCTTGCTCAATTTACCCAAGTGGGCTTAGAGACCACTGCCAAGACTGCTATAGATATGAGAAACCTGAATCCTTGATAGAATGAGGAAGGCTAAAAGCCACTGTTGTGGAAACTCTTAGGTCTCCTCTGGTGAACCCCGCCTTTGAGGAAGACTGCTAAAGTCAACAATATCTGTGTAGGACACAGATGGCAGAACCTTGAGCTGGGGTCCAAGAAGCTAGAAATAGACCCAAGTCAGGCCTTTACCACCCTTGGTCAGGAACTGGTCAGGATCCTAGGGTCCAGGGCAGGAAAAGGCAGGGAAGTAAACCAAAGGTGGATCCAGAAAGGAGTAAGATTTGAAAGCCACAGGCAAGTCCATGCTGAGATCCTGTCACTGCAGTCAAGATGGCCAAGGAGCACCCCGCAGGGGACCTCAGTTCTGAGATGGGTTCCTGTCTCTGAGCTATATTTTCTTTGATTTTATCTGCTAGACCTCTCTGATTCACATCCAGTACAGCCTAAACATATTGAATGAAACTAAGATTGTGGTCGCTATCACTGTTGTAAATCGAAATCCCATCTGCTCTGAGTAGCTCAACAAATGCTAATTAATTGTGAGCTAGTGCCATTAACTTTAATATGTAGTTGCTCAATACTGACCTGAATCCAGGACATGAGTTTGATGTTACGTTAACAACCAAAACAGGTAACTTCACCAGTGAAAGGAATCCAAGCAAGAAAAAGAAGGCTTAACTTTTTTTTTTTTTCTTTTTGACACTCCTAATGAGAGAAGGGGTGGGTTGCCCCTCCTCTTGATTCAGGAAAAGCTTATTTTCTTTAATCAACAGATGCCATATTGGTTCAGAGCTGGCCTTTAGGGGGACTGACAGTTTCTGCTTTGGTCTTTTGAAGCCCTAAGCTGTCACAAGAGAAGGCTGATTACCCTGCCAGGGGGAGCACGTGGAGAGCTTCTGAGGGGGGGGGGGAGAGAGCTCAGCTTAACCCACTTCCCCATCATCACCCCTAAGCTGCCAGGATGGTGACAAAGCTACTTTGAATTCTCCCAGCAGCCCAGTGAGCATCTGGATTCTACTAGTGACCTTCCTCAGTGTAGCATAAGCCCAGGGAGGAGTCTCAGAAGCCCTGGCCTGCAGAAAGTAAAGGGGAAAGAAAACTCGGACTTAAAAAAAATAGGAGAGAGGGGCAACTTCACCTAGTGTAAATGTGCTGATTTTAAGGCACATAATTTGCCGGCATTTAGCACTTTTTAAACTTTGCATGACCACTGGTTCTAATTTTCAAACTTAAAAAAAACAATCAGCCCAAAAGGAAGCACCATACATATCTAACAGTCCTTCGCTAATCCCTTCTCCCTCCCCTTCTGGTAACCACCAATTTGCTTTATCTGTATAATATACCTAACCTGGATATTTCATATAAATTGACTCTCATATGAGTTCTTTTATTTAACATAATTTTTTGAAGTTTGTCCATGTATCGGTACGTTCAATGGCTGTCTTGAGTTTCTAACTTTCAGGGTTTTTTTCTTTTTCTTTTTTTTTAAGGTAGCAGTGGGTTCCCCAGAGCACTTAGTTCCGGCCCTAAAGCTATTGATTTGTTTACCAAACGTTTTTTTTTTCTGACTGGAAGCCACAGAGCTGGGCTCCTCTGGGAGCCTCTTCCACATGAGTGCTCTGGTCCTGTATTTTCACATGACTTTCCCCTTTCAAAATTAACACAAAGCATCCAGGAAGCATTTGCAGGTGGGAGGTGGTCTTGCCTGTCTGTAAAGTACTTGCTTCAAAGAAATAGCCAGATCTAGCCCCGAATGCCCCCTGCTTGGCTAAGCGGCAGCCCACAGATTCCAGGTGTGCACATTGGAAAACACAGTGCTTACTTATGCATTGAAAATCACATTACCATCTAAAGCCTTTCATGAAGCACTTGGAATGTTTTAAATGAGAGGCCTGTAATTACAAAGTGTCTGCATTGTTAAATAGCCTCTGAGGGTCCACCCACTAGTCACGCCACCTCTGTCACTTTACAAAGAGGCCTGCAAGGAAACTGGGCTCAGCAGTTTGTTCACTACTTCACAACAAAGAAACTCAGAGAAGTCATGTGTAGGCTGAATGAGCTTCACCCATTGGTTCTGGGTCTCCTACACCCAACCTAGTACCTAAATTCAAGAAAAAAAATGAAAGGGTATGATGGAAACTTTGGGGTGTAGGGTAATCTAGCTTGGAAGTTGGGGGCATCTTTAAGATCCCTGTGAAACAGCCAAGCAGGAAGCGGCTGCCCACCTTGGCTCAAATGAAGTCCATTGTTGATGGCAGCGCACCATAGTGTTTCCCACCAGTTCTCAATGCCAGGCTATCTACACCAGCTTTGGAGATCTTCTCAGATACTCTTTGCATTCCACTCAGGGAGACCCTGGTTGTCTAGATTTAGGATTACCCAGAGGATATATATTTACCCCAAAGCTTCTACCAATGGACTCTGGTGAATAGCCACATTTAGCACCTCCTGGTTTAGATGAATGAGGGTTCAATTTAGTAAATCATACCACATGCCAGCCTCATCTGATGTGACTGACAGACACCACACTCATTATATGTAGAGGATTAGATAATAGTTTCCTGAGAGCTTGGGAATAGTCTGCCCTTCGAGGAGGAAGATAACAGAAGACAGTGTGTATGTAGCTGAAGCAGGAACAAAGAGATGGTTTACTGTAAGGACACAAGGTTATCTTGTTGTACCCAAGGTTAGACCCAAGATCCAGAAGCAACAGACAAGAAGGAAAAAAAAAAACCAATCACACCAGAACCAAGTGTCTGTGTCACTTGTATTTGTTTGCCAGCCCTTTGTCCTTGCTTCCAAAACAGTCTGGCCAGAACAGGCAGATCTTGTAAGCTTGTGCTTTGCAGTGAACTGTGACTGTGCTTGCTTTGGACATTATTTTTCCCTTATCTAATTCTCTCTCTCTCTCTCTCTCTCTCTCTCCTTCTCTCTCTCTCTCTCTCCCTTTCTCCCTCTCTCTCTCTCTCTGCAGTGACAGAGATTGATTCCAGGGTCTTTGCATGCTATGTAAATGTTCTACCTCTGAGCTAAATATATGCTTAGTCACACAAAATAATTTTTCAATGTAAATTGTGAGGTTTCATCTACAAACACCAAGTCTTGTCTATAACCATTTGAAAATATGGCAAGTTGGACTCTCATGTGGTGACAACTGGCTGGAGCTGAATCGTGTCACTTTTTTTTTTTTTTTAAAGTTTTTTTTTTTTAATTTATTTTATTTATTATATGTAAGTACACTGCAGCTGTCCTCAGACACTCCAGAAGAGGGTGCCAGATCTCGTTATGGTTGGTTGTGAGCCACCATGTGGATGCTGGGATTTGAACCTATCACCTTCGGAAGAGCAGTCGGGTGCTCTCACCCGCTGAGCCATCTCACCAGCCCCGAATCGTGTCACTTTGATGGGAACACAGCCATTGCTCTCCGGGTCTGTCTTAGCTGAGGTTTCTCCTCTGGTTTGTTTGAATAGATGCTATGGTGTAGGCTCCACAAGAGCAGGGTTTTCATGGAATTGAGTCTCAGATGCTGGAGGCTTGTGGTTCTCTGCTGGGAATGGCCCTTGGACTCACTGGAAAGCTTCATACATTTTCCCGGCCACATCTTAGACCTTCTGAAGTGCACTTTCCAGGAGGAGAGCCAAGGGGTCTGCATCCTTAGAAAAGCATCTTTGAAGACTTTTAAGAGTAGTTGTTGTTATTTTTTTTTAACATTTTTATTAATCATTTGTTTACATTTCAAATGTTATCACCCTTCCTGGTCTGCCTCCAGGAACCCCTACCCCACCTCCCACTGTTACTGTTTCAATCTAAGATCTTCCCTGGCTTCTCAAATAACTATTGAAACAGAAAGGAGGAAGCAGGTTGAGAGAAGAGGATAAATGGAAACAAAACAAAACAGCAACTAAGGAAACCCAAATTCTGAAGCTTTTAAAGCTAATATTTGCAGCTTAGCACTATTTATATTGTATGAGCTGAATTCAGGGCAAGATGGATTTAAAGCTGTATTTGCAACAATTTCTATTGTTTTCTTTTTGAAACATCAGGTACTTTGTAACTTGCAAAATATTTGTTTTCAGGTGAGTATTTGATACAATTTCCTAAGAATGTCTAATTATCCAACAAGATGATGTAATTACCTTTCTTTTGAAACATGGTAGTATGAGTAGAAAACAATAAACATGAATAGTTAGGCTAAAATATTAAATTAGCCTGGATTGCTTTGTGATAGTTTGAGATGGAGCCCCATTCTCCCCTGGGCGGAACACTGTTGTGCACACTGTCTAATCTTTCTTGGCCATAGCATTCTTTTACCGTCCTCTTTCTTCTTTGCTGTGCCACCGCTTCCTCTGTCCGGCTTCACCCTGGTCCTTTACTCCCCTACACTCTTTTCCATCCTCTTTGCCCAGGAGCTTCCCCTTGCCATTTCCGGGTCATCTCTGCACATCCGTCTGCAGTCTGTGTGTAGAGGCTTCTCTTCCACATCCCCTAGCCGCTCACTCTGTACTGCACACATTCTGCATTACACACATCTCTCATTCCTGTCTTGCAATGCCAGACTAAGCAAGGATTTGTTTACATCACTTAGCAAAAACTAAACAGAGGCACACGGAGTTTACATAACTTTACTGTAGCTGCACAAGCATTAATGAACAAAGAGTGTGATTTAAATCCAAATCTAGGTGACTTCAAACAAGCTCCAACTGCTACTCCTGACTAAGACTGGGTGGTGACCTGGTGTTAGCCTCTGCCTGAAGCAACACATGAGGTGAAAGGCACCAGATAGCAGTTTCAAGAACCTAGAGGTAATGGTTAATCTGCAGTCACTTTAACTGGAATTAAAATCAACAGGAAAACGCCTCTGAATATGTCCAAAGGTATTTCTACAAAGATTGCACTGACTAGGAAGACGCAGCCTAGATGTGGGTAGCTGGGGTCCCAGACTGAATGAAAAGGAGAAGTGAGAGGAACTAATAATATTCACCTTTCTCTGCTTTCTGACTGCAGATGCAGACAGTGAGACCTGTCACCTCACATTCCTGCTGCCATGCCTCCACCTACTCACCCTACTGAGACCAGCATGCTGGTCTTCTGGAGTTGAAGAGAGAGAGAGAGAGAGAGAGACTGGTGATGTCCCAGCAGATGGCTCAAAGAATGAAGTCTGAGAGAAGAGAGAGGTATACAGAAAGAGGATCCTAAGGATCTATATAGAGAAAAATTGATCCAAATACTAAACATAGCACTCAAACCACATGAGAGGATCTGAGAGAAGTGAGAGAAATTGTCCCTTAGCTGGTTATCCACCCAGACTATGTAATCGACAGGGCACTCTCTAGAGTACTTGGGAAGGTCTTGCCTGAGTCGTGACCTTCCCATGTTGGATTAACATGGAAGCAAGAACCAAAAGAACCAAACTATTTCCAAAATAACTTTAGCTCAGCATAAAGCTTGATGACACCAAATTACCTGTCACCCAATGACATACTCCACAATTCACGATGTCTGTCACCAAGCCAAGATTATTGGGTAGGGAATGACACAAAGGCTCCAGCTGTGATGACACATGCCTGTACTCCCACCAAGAGAGGCAGAGGGATCACAGGTATGAAGTTTTCCTAGGCTCCCTAGGGAGACGCTGTCCCAAGAAATGAACAAGACAAACACGACTCAGATCAGGAATATTTAATCCATTGATGTGAACTGGCTCAAGCCAGAACTGGCCCAGATGTTAAAATGAGCGAGCAGGGAGGTTATGGAAGCACGGGGCTGGTGCTCAGGAACGCTAAGTTGTTTTCATTTCATCCTCAAAAACGTCTGTCTGTGGATGATATCACCATCCTCAATGACAGAAAGAAAGCCTGAGTGCTGGAGGGTAGTGTGGCTTCACTACGTTTCCAGAGGGATGGCCTACACACAGGGGCTAGAGTCAGTTCCTGGCATTCACCTAGGTTAAAGTTCTCCAAATGCCTAGGCCCTTGGAGCAAGCAGAGTCAGGGGAAGGCAACCGCTAGCACAAGTCGCTATCACTAGTCTGGTGAGAAAACAACAACAGTGGAAAGAAAAGACAAAGAAAATCCCTAGCTTAAAATAACTGGGTTACTCGGAAGGCAGAATAAGAATCAATTACTTTAACCTATTAACAAATCCATTACTGAATGAGTATACATGAAGGAATCTATGCAATGATTAGTTTTCATTTATTTTGAATGTGCTTGGAGCTATCAGATGTCCAGGTAAAAATACAGGACCTCAAGTTTCTGTTGAGCCACTGGGAAACAAGATGGAGTACATTTGGATTAGTTCTTGATACCCTGTCCTTTCACCAAAATTATCTTTAAGAAACAAAAACAAATCCCTCGTCTAGCATGTGGCCCACTAGAGCCATAGGATCTTCTTTTTGTGTCATTTCTTCTTCTCCTCCTCCTTCTCTTCCTCCTTCTTCTTCTATTTACTTATTTTATGTGTATGGGTGCTGTGTGTGCATGAATGCATGAATGTCTGTGCTCATTGTGTGCCTGGCCCATGGAGGCCAGAAGAAGGCATTGTATTCCCTTGAACTGGACTTATGGATGGTTGCCATGTGGCCACCATGTGAGCGCTGGGATCTGCCTGTCTGGGTTACAGATACACGAGTGGTAGACACTGAATCCAGGTCCTTATGCTTGTGCAGTGGAAACTTTACCCACTGAGCCATTTCACAGCCCAATAGATATACTTTTGAATTTTAAAAATACAGTACTATTGAGCATATCATATACACTTTATTTTGATATGCACAACACATTATTAAATGAGTATAAAATAGAGAGTGAAAGTCTTTTTAAATTTTTCAGTGGGGAGAGAGGCAAAATTGTTATTATTGGGTGGGATAGGAAATCACTGATATGGTGAAGTGGTCATCTTTTAGCGCAAGCCATTGGATTTAATATAGTCAAATTTTAAAGAAAAATAAGACACTTACTGACATACAGTGCTTGAAATGGGTTGTTAAAGATTCTGTCTAAATGTCAGAGAGAAGTTGAGGGGTCTTTAATATTATCAGCACTCAACAAAGAACCCTTATTATGTAATAAGCTCGTTTAGTCACAGTCACATGCCTGATTTCCAGGCATGTCTAGGAACATCTTATGTGGGGGTTTGAGAAGCACACACATTGCATGTAGGCACCCTGTCCACAGCCAGATCATCCTAACGTCCCCTTCCGTCACAGACTCTTTCACTTTCTTCTTTTTGTTCTCGTAAGATCCCTTCTATCAAGCACTGTACTGGTGGGGTGCTATTGCATAGACTCCATTTAAATTATCAGTTACTTTGGGCTTGTACAGCAGAAAACTCTTTGCCAAGGGGCTTGTTGCATACTCTCAGTATTTTTCTAGAGAGAAAAAAAATGTTAGCCAAACTTCCAAAAATCTCTGTAGCATCTGAGATTAGAGTCAATGTAGCTAATGTCTACCTGATTGTTGCCAGCTCCTGATCATGTTAAAATAATCTGTTCTTCTCACATCCTCAACACCATCATTGTCAATACTACTGAGAGGCCACATTTTTTCCCTTCTCAAAAGCACACAGAAGCAAATGTCAAGGTCTTGTAATCACACTTGTATGTGTCTAGCTGGCATTTTCCAACAAACCAAGCTTGTATCCTATTTGTCTTGGTCCTGCCCGCTGGTCGGTTCATCTTAGTTCCAAGACAACTCATAGCATTTCTGTGTGGTGTGGAAGAGGAGCAAACTTGGCTCAAGCTCTACCTATAAAGACATCCCAGGTAAGAGATACAAGAGAGCAGTGGGGGCCTGAGGGGGGCTGATGTGTCTCTGAGATGATGGAGCTGTAGAAATGGCAGGGGAAGGGGAGGGATGTGGTGAACAATTTGGCTGTTCTCTCTTGAGTTATTTTGTAGCCAGAGGTGCATTCGGAGGCATTTTTAGGAAGCTTTTACAACCAGGGAAAGAAAGATTCATTGCCCTCTTACAGTGTGAACAAGCACCTGCCAGAGCTTGGTTCTGCCTTCTCCTTTCAATCATGTTGGGAGAACAGAGTTGAAAGGCTTTCATGATGTCCAAAAAGCTCCCTGAAAGTGAGCCTCTACCCATCCTGCTGAACTGAAAAGTCTCCTTCCCAGGTGCAGAGATACAGTTCATTTTCCCAAGAGTACTCTCCACCCCCATAGGCCACTTTCTGGACAATCGGTTCCTTAAGCTCAGCCAAGGGTCACTTGCAGCTTGACATTTTTCACGGTGCCCCCAACCTTGACCACAAGAGCACACAGTGTATGTCTGGCAAATGAATAAAAGAAGATGCTGCTGTGGTTTGAATACAGTTGTCTCCTCTACAGCTCATGCTGAAATTGAATTGCTGTTGGGATTGAAACTGCAGCCTCTGACAGATGTTGAAATCAGTAAGAGGGATTAATGCTTTCTTTCAGTTCTGGGATCTGGACTAGTTACTGCAAGAACAGGTTGTTGCTGGGTGGCAGTGGCACATGCCTTTAATCCCAGCACTCAGGAGGCAGAGGGAGGCAGATCTCCATCAGTTTGGGGCCAGCCTGGTCTATGAAGTGAGTTCCAGGACAGCCAGAGCTATGTAGAGAGATCCTGTTTCCAAAACACAACAACAATATCAACAGAAAGAATGACAACAAAAAGAATAATAGGTTGTTATGAAGCCAGCCTGTATTAGTCATGGTTCTCTAGAGTCACAGAACTTATGGGTAGTCTTTATATAATAAGGGAATTTGTTGATGACTTACAGTTTGTAGTCCAACTCCCAACAATGGTCAGCAGCAGCAGCTGTGAATGGAAGTCCAAGGATCTAGCAGTTGCTCAGTCAAAGAAGAAAGTTAATCTTCCTTCTTGCAATGTCCTTATGTAGGTCTCCAGTAGAAGATGTAGCCCAGATTAAAGGTATGTGCCACCATGCCTTTAATCCCAGATGAACTCACAGATCTGCTTGTCTTAATCATCTAGAATTCATAGCTACTATGCCTCAAGATCTCCATGCCAAGATCCAGGTTAGAAAATTGTATCTTCTAGACTCAAGATTAGGATCACTGGTGAGCCTTCCAATTCTGGATTGTAGCTCATTCCAGATATAGTCAAGTTGACAACCAGGAATAGCCACTACACAGTCCAACCCATGTTTTTTTCTCTTCTGCATGTACCTGTTCACCCTTCTGATTTTCACCAGTATGAGCTCCAATCAACACCAAATTCCAGCCTCCAGGACAATGGGCCAAAACCAACCTCTCTTCTTCGTATGTGACCCAGTCTATACTAAGGAATTTGATTATAATAACAGAGATCATATTAAGACAAATGTCTCCAGAGATATCTTTGAATGTTTAGAAGTGATCAGTCTGAGATAATACTGAGAAAAGAATTACCATTCTTCCCTGTTGTCAATACAGTAACATTCAAAAGATGATTATCACACAGTTTTAAATAAACCAAACTCTGCCTACTCAGAAAATGTCTTCCTGAGACCTAGAGAAATATTTTAAGCCCAAAGGATAATTCAGTCTTCTGGACTATGGTATCACTAGGCTAATGCTTCTTCTGCCTTAGACACTGGCTCTGCTTCTCTCACAGGATGCTTCTATTTTCTTAAGAAATTCAGGACATACAGCGCTGTGCTTCTGCTCAGAACATCAGGCTTAATCTTCTAATGTATCTGGTAGACTCCTATTTAACTGTCAAGGCCCAAGCCCAGATTGCCACCTCTTCCGGAAGCCCCCGTACACTGCACTACTTCCATATTAAAGTCAATCGCTGTTCCCTTTTGTTGGAACATATTTTGGTTGTTATAGGTGAGCCAATGAGTAGTACTTTATTGTTTATTTCATAAGATTCTTGAGAGCAAAGGTTATGACATATTTCCACCTACTGTAGAAACAAAGAAGCTTAGTAAGTGCTTGAGCTGCAGGATAATAGAGGGTTTGTTGTTGTTGTTGTTGTTTTGTTTTGTTTTTTTTCTTATGAATTTAACTATATGGAATCTCAGGATTATATAGAATAGTTTCATATTTGGTTATACACTTAACAAATAGATTTTATTAAAATGTTAAAATCACATGAAATCAGGGTGTCTTAGAACATCTTAAACACATAGCCATATGGTTTTAAAGCTGTAAAATACCAGCAGCTTAGATTTATCTAATTTGACAAAGTGAGGTGCATATTGGCATCTGAAAGAAATGTCAGACAAAAGCATGGCAGGAGGGGTTGTTTAAATTAATTTCAGCTGCTAAATGGAAGGGATTTACTTCCAAGTAATTTGTTCTAGTGAAGAACTGGTCTTGGGTCCTATAGTAATTGCTTTAATACCTTTGGGGTGCTATCTGGCTCCCTTTCACATAGGTACTGAATAATTTACTCTAAAAATACTGTATTAAAAACATTTACTAAAGAACTTGATAATTAAAACCTAGACTTTCCTAAAGTTTAAATTAGGATTTTAGAAAAAGGGAAAGGATCATTAGAATAGAATGTGCAGCTCCACGGGCAAAGTGCTTGCATAGCATGCAGGAAGCCACGGGCTCCATTCTCAGCACCACACAACAGTGGGTGTGGCCACACGTGCTTATAACTCCAGCACTGGGAGCAGACAGGCAAGAGAGCAACAATTCAAGGCCATTCTCTGCTACCTAGTGAATTTGAGGCCAGCCTGGAGGAAATGAGACCCTGTCTCAACAAAACAGAACAAAACCAAAACCAGAATACATTAAAAGTAGTAACATTATTGAGGCTAAAGAAATGTGGGTGTTGAAAGGAAACTAAATCATTTTAAGATGGAGAAATTTCAGAATACTTCATCGGTTCATTTGTTCACTCAAACTTCCACTGAGGCGCACTAAAACACTGCGTGCTTATGGCACACGATGGAATACCTCTTGAGCAGCTGTCCCAGGAGCTTACAAAATTAACTTTCTTAGGGCTGGAGAGATGGTTAAGAGAATTGGCTATACCACCAGAGGACCCAGGTTTGATTCCCAGCTCTCACATGGCAGCTCACGACTGTAACTCCATTTCCAGAGGATCCGACGCCCTCTTCTGGTCTCTGTGGGCACCAGGCATGTACTTGGTGTACAGCCACACATACAGACAGAACACACATACACATTAAAAAATTAAAACATTTAAATTTCTTCTATAAGAGTTGAGATGCTGCAACTCCTTGTGGTTGTTGGGGCTTTAAATAAGTTGCAAAGGGTCTTAATAGGATGGCTAAAGTCTAACTCTATCTCAGGTGAATTTGATAAATTCTGACATTATTTGCCTAGCTGCACACATCACAACAAACAGGACTTAATTCACAGAGGATCCCAGGTATTATCAGGAGTGGTATGTTCAACTTTCAAATTTCAGCATGCACCTGTAATGAGCTGTGCTATGACAAGACTAGGCCATGAAATGCCTACAGTCTGGCTCCTTCCAAGTTTTAATCTTTGTTTTTAAGAACCTAAGAAGGAGATAACTGACCATGGGTGTTCATCTAAACCAACAAACAAACCATTGGTAGGAAAACAACATTCATTCATGCTTTCCATGCTTGCCATGCAACAAGCATGACACTAAGTATGTTATGGTTTCTGTTTCACTGGGCTTGTGAGAGAGTGAAGTATGTGTACAGGAAGATAATTAGCACCAGGGCTGTGTGCAAAGGGCTAAACGCAGCGTAGACTGCAAGATGTAAGATTGGAGTGCATACTCACATTGAACAGATGAGAAGGGAAACTTTACAAAGACTGTGAGTGGGATGACCTTTGACCTTGGGGAGCAAGAGGAAGAAGGCTAAGCACAGTGTGGATGGAGCAAGGTGGAAGGAACGGGTAGAGTGCTGGAAAATGATTGCCTGGTTTTGCTACAGCACAGAACAGAGGCCATGTGCCGCTGTGGTAGCAGACCCAATTATTGGAGACTTGTATCCACAGAGCTTTATTTCTCACTTCTATTGCATGCCATCCTCAGTGTGTTGTGGCCATGCTTCCTTCAGACGTCTTCTTCACTTGAGTTTCAAGGGTACCCACAGCCTAGACTGCTGTGTCTTCACGTTGGGGGTGCAGTGCAGACAGAACAGCAGCAGACCCGTGAGAGTTACTCTTAACCTTTAAGCAGTTAGATGGCACATGTCATTTCTGATAATACTTCTGGCCAAAACCTGTCACATGCAAACTCTCATGTCAATAGCTTGGGAAAACAGAATCCTACCATGGGGATACTTAGTGACTAATAAAGGACATATAATGCAACCTCCAACAATTTTCAAGTATGTTCCTCTTCTTCTTAGAAAATATTTTGGAATGCAGTAGGTGTGAGAACAGGAGGCCTCTGAATTATTAGCTGCAAAACTCAGTGATTGATATAAAGTTCTACATGTACATAAAACACACACACACACACACAAAAGTTTTTTAAAGAACAGCACAAGTCTAGGAAACAGGGCTTCCCATATTGTCTCCCAGGGAGCGTGCGTGCGTTGGAATTGGACAGAGGCTGACAGAGGAGGAGGAAAGGGTCAGCTCCTTTGCTTTGCTCCTGCCTTTATTTACAGCAGAGGACAGAACACTTTGTCACCTAGGAAACAACCAACAAAGGCAAAGCTTAAAGCTGTAAGAATCCCTGTCTGTTCTCTCAGAGGTGACTAGGGCTAAGTAGTGGGGTGGAGTGCCCTGCCACTCAGCTGCCCTGACTGCTGGGTCTTGTGTAGTCAGGCAGGTGACTCCCACTGGAAGAAAAAGATGTTGGCTTTTGATGGCCACAGCTGACTGAATAATATGTACCTTCTTGCCTCTTTGTATTCAAAGATAACACTACCAACTAAGAAGAATGTGGCTGCAGTGTCTGAACCTCTGACCTACACTGAAGCAGAACAGTCTCTCTAATACCTAGATATTCTTCACAGTTTATACCACAGTGAATGATTTTGTAGCTGTTACTCTGAATAAGCTCTAAGTACCAGATAGATTTTGCTATCTCTCTCTCTGTCTCACTCTCTCTGGCTTTTTTTTTTTAAGATTTATTTATTTATTATATGTAAGTACACTGTAGCTGTCTTCAGACACTCCACAAGAGGGCATCAGATTTCGTTACGGATGGTTGTGAGCCACCATGTGGTTGCTGGGATTTGATCTCGGGACCTTCAGAAGAGCAGTCGGGTGCTCTTACCCGCTGAGCCATCTCACCAGCCCCCTCTCTCTGGCTTTTTGAGACAGGGTTTCTCTGTATAGCCCTGGCTGTCCTGGAACTCACTCTGTAGACCGCTGGTCTCGAACTCAGAAATCCACCTGCCTCTCTGCCTTCCAAGTGCTGGGATTAGAGGCATGTGGCACCATTGCCTTTCTTTCTTTCTTTCTTTCTTTCTTTCTTTCTTTCTTTCTTTCTTTCTTTCTTTCTTTCTTTCTTCCTTCCTTCCTTCCTTCCTTCCTTCCTTTTCTATCATTCTCAAAGGTCATTTTATGTCACTGCTTACCTATTAATTACTAATCTTGTCTCACATTTTAATACTGATTTGCATACAGACTGTACTAATACAAATTTTCCGGAAGCTGAATGTGTGTCCACCATAGGCAGGAGATTCTCTATTAAGCTGGGTGATAATTATTTCTGTGCTCTCATGAAAACTTGATGTCTCATACCATGACTGCTTGTTTGAAACAGGCTCTCACTCTGTAGCTTTGGTTGGCCTGGAACTCACTACTTAGACCAAGCTGGCCTTGAACTCACAGAGAGCCACCTGTCTCTGCCTTCCAAATGCTGAGATTAATGACTTGGACCTTATGCCTGGTTTATGTCACTACTGACATCATACTGGCACTATTCAAATGTTCTTGGCCTTTGCAATAGAAGATTTAAAAAATTATTTATTTACTTTCAGTTCATGTGTGTATGTCTATGTACCTGCATTCGTTTCTGTGCAGCATGTGTAGGCAGGTGCCTGTAAAGGCCAGAAGGCATTAGATCCCCTGAAATGGAGATACAGACAGTTGTGAACTGAGTTCTGAGAACCAAATTGTTATTCTATAACCTTCTTCCCTATCAACATTCTCACTTTATCTTCTTCATGTTGCAAATTTGTTTTCCTTACAGACAGTTCTCAAGTTACAGTAATGGCTCAATTTAACATTTTAAACTATATAATAGTCAACAGTGATATACATTCAGCGGAAGCCATTCTTCAAATGTCAAACTTTCCCCTACTAGTGATCTATGTCTCTGTTGATGTTGGACAGTGGTAGTCAACCATTCCCAGTCAGCTACGTGGTCTCTCTGTGTCTTAGTTCCAGTACCTGTCTCAGCCATGGTATCAGTGCTAGGCCATCTCTATCACGATCAGTGACAGTATAGCTAACCTAGAAACCCATCCAACCTTCTAATGAAAGAAAAATTAAAATCAAGGTCAGGCATAGGGTATTGAGCACTGCTGAACAAGCCCAGGCATGCCTGGACATGCCAGAGCAAAGGCTGTTGATTCATAGATAGGGAGGGCATTCAAGGACATGCCTGGGCTTATCCCCCTGAGCAGGGGGCCATCGGGACGCTATCATCTCTTTGTCTTCCTAATATGGTTAGAGGATAACCAGATGCCCTGCCCAACGGGCGTGCAATTCTTTACTGATGTTTAGGTTTTTGTTTTTGGGGTTTTTTGTTTGTTTGTTTTGGTTTGGTTTGTTTTGTTTTTTCAAGACAGGGTTCTCTGTATAGCCTTGGCTGTCCTGGAACTCACTTTGTAGACCAGGCTGGCCTCGAACTCAGAAATCCGCCTGCCTCTGCCTCCCAAGTGCTGGGATTAAAGGCATGCGCCACCATGCCCGGCAAACTAGCCAATCATGTGTAACCATGTCAGTTCTTCCCACCACCCCCCTCACCATTTACTATATAAACCCCTAACTCCCGGGCTTCGGGGTAGGTTCCTATGTCTCCACTGGGAGATACGTGTCAACCCAGAGCTCCACCATTAAACTACTTCATGTATTTTGCATCAAGCCAGTCTCTCGAGCTTCTTTGGGTGCCTGTCGTCCTGAGAGTTGAGTGGGAGGTCTCCCCATGGAGGTCTTTCACTAACGGGGTTCCCTGCAAGTAACCCAGAATAATCAAAACTGAGGCAATACTTAGTAATAAGCTCTGTCTCAGGGTTTCTTTCTTTTTTTTTTTTTTTTTTTTTTTTTTTTTTTTTTTTTTTTTTTTTTTTTTTTTTTTTTTTTTTTTTTTTTTTTTTTTGGATTTTTTTCGAGACAGGGTTTCTCTGTAAAGCCCTGGCTGTCCTGGAACTCACTTTGTAGACCGGGCTGGCCTCAAACTCAGAAATCCACCTGCCTCTGCCTCCCAAGTGCTGGGATTAAAGGCATGCGCCACCACGTCCGGCTTGTCTCAGGGTTTCTATTGCTGTGAAGAAACACCATGACCAATGCAACTCTTTTTTCCCCCTCATTCCGGTCAACCTTGCTCGCTCTGGTCTGCCTTGCTCGCCCTGGATGCCCCTGTTCGGCCCCACTCCCTTGGGCCAGCCCCGCTCGCTCCGGTCTGCTCGCTCCGGTCGGTCCCACTTGCTCTCTCCCATCTAAGGATTCGTTCATTATTATTATTCATAAGTACACTGTAGCTGACTTCAGACGCACCAGAGGAGGGCGTCAGATCTCATTACGGGTGGTTGTAAGCTACCATGTGGTTGCTGGGATTTGAAGAAGAGCAGTCGGGTGCTCTCACCCACTGAGCCATCCCACAAGCCCCCAATGCAACTCTTATAAAGGACAACATTTAATTGGGGCTTGTCTATAGATTCTGAGGCTCAGTCAAAGTGGAAAACTTGGCAGTGTCCAGGCAGGCATGGCGCTGGAGGAGCTGAGAGTTCTACATCCTGTTCAGAAGATAAACAGAAGACTATCTCCCACATGGCTAGGAGGAGGGTCTCAAAGCCCACACCCACAGTGACACACTTCCTCCAACAAGGCCACACCTCCTAATAGCACCACTTCCTGGGCCAGCATATTCAATCCACCACAAGATCACTGACTGTTCCTTATGGGGCCCTCATTATAACGCTATCCTACCTATAAAGGTCTTAAAAGAACCTGTCTCAAGACTAGAACATATAAACCAACTAGAGTCCCTTGGGAATATATCTTCCAACTGTAGTCTTCACCATAGCCAACATCACTGACTTGACTTGGATCCAAGTCTCTCAATTGTGATCCCAGAGGCAATCCTGTAAGCCCAGAAGTTTAACAAAAATAAACCTTTAACTTTCTGAAAACAGTAATTACAGAGTGAAAGAGGGGTTGGCCCTTCAGATGTGTAGGCACCAGTGCAGAGCTACATGGATAATGAGGCAACAAATACCAGACACCCAGAGAAAGTTACAAAGCATCTGATTACTGATCCTGAAGAAATAGAAATGCACAAACTGTCTGAAAGGTAATTAAAAATAATGATCTTGAGCTCAGTGAGATGCAAGACAACGAAATGAAATAGGAAAACAATGAAAGAACAAAATGGAAAACTTAATAAAGTGTGTTTAATAAAAATAAAAAGAAGCAAACATCCCAACACTGAAAGACCTACTAGTAGGACTGGGAAACTCATCAAAAAGTTTCAGGAGTAGACTCAACTGTGCTGAAGAAAGAATTAGTGAACAAAAGATAAAATATTTGAAACAAGCAACTAGGAGAATAAAAAGAAAATAAATTGAAGGGTGACAAAACCTTAAAGAATGTATGTATGGCATATTACCAAGTGTATAAATATGAGGAAATACTCAAAGGAGACAGAGGTAAAGAGGTAGGAAACTGGAACACATTACAGTTAACTGTGGAAAGGCACAAGCAAAGAGAGACTCAAAAGCAGGAGGAGGATAGGAACTCATCACATATAGTTTATCTGTGTACTTCTCAACAGAAATTTAGCAATCCAGAAGGGTAAAATAACATATTCAATGTTTTAAAAGAAGAACAAAACAAAACAAAACAAAGCAAAACATGACAAGACAAAAAACAAGAATACTATACACAGCAAAGCTGTCCTTTAGAAATGAAAAGATTCAAGATACAATTCACAAAACATATGAAATTCAAGGAGAAGGAAGACCAAAGTGTGGATACTTTGATCCTTCCTAGAAGGGGGAACAAAATACCCATGGAAGGAGTTACAGAGACAAAGTTCGGAGCAGAGACTGAAGGAATGACCATCCAGAGACTGCCCCACCTGAGGATACATCCCATAAACAACCACGAAGACAGACACTATTGTGGATGCCAAAAAGATCATGCTGACAGGAACCTGATATAGCTGTCTCCTGAGAGGCTCTGCCAGTGCCTGACAAATACAGAAGTGGATGCTCACAGCCATCCATTGGATGGAGCACAGGGTACCCAATGAAGGAGCTAGAGAAAGTAACCAAAGAGCTGAAGGGGTTTGCAGCCCCCTAGGAGGAACAACAATATTAACTAACCAGTATCCCCAGAGCTCCCTGGGACTAAACCACCAATCAAAGAAAACACATGGTTGGACTCATGGCTCTAGCTGCATATGTAGCAGAGGATGGCCTAGTTGGTCATCAATGGGAGGAGAGGCCCTTGGTCCTGTGAAGGTTCTATGCCTCAGGGCCAGGAAGTGGGAGTGGGTGGGTTGGTAAGCATGGGGCAGGGGGAGGGGATAGGGGATTTTTGGAGGGGAAACTAGGGAAGTGCATAACATTTGAAATGTAAAAAAGAAAATATCTAATAAAAAAGAAAAAAAGTATGCCCACTTTAAGATACTCTAGAGACAAACATATTCTGAGGGATTTCATTGTTTTAGTCTTACAAGAGAAGCTAAATGAATTATTTGAAAAGAAACAGGAGAATAATAAGTAAAAATATGAAAAATGTTATAAATTACATAGTTGAATTCAGAAAATGCTTAATGCCATAAAATGGCACTAAATGACTCTTAACTCTAGCATAAGAGCTAAAAAGACAAGTATATTAAACACAGTTTGGGCTATAAGCAATTACTTAACATGAACATAAACAAATCAAATATGAAGTTTCTAGCATAAAATTTGAGATCACAAAATAAGGCCACATTCAAGCCACCACCATAAGTGAATTAGAGCCTAATCACTGCACAGATTTCTCTTCTCTTACCATTTGCTCAACAACTTTCACCCCCTCCCCTCCCCTCCCCTCCCCTCCCCTCCCCTCCTCTTCCCTTCCCCTTTCTCTCCCCTCCCTGCCCCCTTTTACTTTCTTTCTTGAAATATGGTTTCTCTTGGTAGTCTGGCTGTCCTGGAATTCTCTGTGTAGACCAAGCTGGCCCCAAACTCACAAATTAAGAAGACTACAATAAAGCCAAATATATTTTCTGACTAAAATGGAAGGAAACTGGAAATCCACTTGAGTAGAAAATTTGGAACATTCACAAAGACATTAAAATTAATCAAGATGCCTCTGAACAGCAATAGACTGAAGAAGAAATCCTGAAATTTAAGGCTTGGGATCCTCTCTTGGGTGTTAGAGCATTTAACTGGCATCTCTGTGTTTGATTCCTAATAACACACACAGACACACAGGCACACACACAGGAACACACACAGGCACACACACACACACACACACACACACACACACACACACACACACACACACGCACGGGGGGTGGGGAAATACCTTGAAGGCTAGAGAGATGGCTCTGTGGTTCAGAGCACAAGCTGCTCTCGTGGAGGACCTGAGCTCGGTTTTCAGCACCTACATCAGGCAGCTCAGACCACCTACAACTCCAGCTCCAGAAGATCTAATGCTGAACCTTCTGAAACCCTGTTCTTAGCTCAACTGCCAATAATTGGAACAAAATGTCACAGTAGGCTGGGAAACAAATGGCTGTATATAGCCTCCACCTCTGGCCAACAAAAGAGAAGGTTAAGTATGAAGCATACTTGGGGTTGACACAAGCGACCAATGAAGTGGTGAGCCTGTAGCAGTAAGGATAATTTAGTGAATTAGGGAGATTCCTCAGTCATTGAAGTGCAAGCATGAACACTTGGGTTTGACTTCAGAGCCCACACTTACAAATCCAAGAACAAAACCTGAGGTTGACCTCTAGCTTCCACGTGCACAAGCACGCACATGTACATGTGACTACACACATATGTGCACCTGCACACAAATGACATTGTATTCATCTGCACAAATAAATTTTAAAAATGACTTAAAAGAAAACTCACTGTCAAACAAGAACAATAAAAATCATAAATCACGGCCACTGATGGTTGATAAGACAGAAGACACACAGAGATGTTCACTAATGCTACTGAGTAAATGAAAGAATAGTTGAAGCTCTGCCCCATGCAGATTTAATGCAACTAGCTCATAGAGAAACTTTGGGGAATTCAAGCCATCATCGTAAGTAAATTAGAATCTATACCACAGAATAGTTCTCTACTTTCTTACTGTTCACTCAACAGACCTTCCGTCCCTTTCTCCCTTTCTCCCTTTCTCCCTCTCTCCCTCCCTCCCTGTCCTTCCCTCCGTCCCTCCGTCCTTCCCTTTCTTTCTTTCTTTCTTTCTTTCTTTCTTTCTTTCTTTCTTTCTTTCTTTCTTTCTTTCTTTCTTTCTTTCTTTCTTGAGACAGAATCTCTGTAGCTTTGGCTGTCTTCGAACTCACTATGCAGATCAGGCTGGCCTCAAACTCACTGAGAATCCCCCTGCCTCTGCCTCCTGAGTTCTAGGATTAAAGGTGTGTGCTACCATGCCTGGCCAGACCTTCTTCTTCTTCTTTTTTTTAATCATCTTGTCCATACTGGACTGCTGCAGGAAACACACTCTTCTGCGCTATTTTAGGATGTGGGAGAACTGCTGCTGCAATTCTGGTTTTCAACATCCTCTGAACCCTTCCTATTCTGATATCAACTAAAACCAAGCAGTGTGGTGAGGAGACATCAGCTTCCTGTCTTTCTGTGGACTTTGATCTTTGTGCTAAAGCATAAGGTTTCAAATAGAGGTGCCAAATTCAAAAAGGCATAAACTGGTATAAGTAAAATGTATTTTTAACTCTCTCCCTGAGGCACAATTTTGCACAGTTCCAGAGGCATCATTAATATAGATGACAATGTGGATTTCACCTCAGAGTTACATAATCCACAGACCTTTGTAAACATCTCTAAGACTTTTGGCTGATTTCATAAAAAGATCCAGTTTCCAACTTGGAGCTCTGTTTTTAAATCTCCCGTGTCCCCTTTCTGGTTCTGTTCTAGTTTCCATCCCAGAAATAAAACCAAAGGTATTGCTTAGGAGGGGGTGGGCAAGGGAAAAGAAACAGCAAAATAGCTCAAATAAATAGCTTAATGCCACACTTCAAGGAGTTACAAAATGTCTAAGACCAAAATCAGTACAAGTAACAAAAACAATAAAGATCAGAATGGAAATAAATGAAACAGAGACTAGAAAGAAACCAGGAGATTAGTGGAACTAGGAATTGGTTCTCTGAGTAGATTACAAAATAAGAAAAACTCTCAGCCACGCTAAGGTGTGTTCTGTGCCTTGACCCACTGAGATGTAACAAGCAGTCACCTTATGATCCTGCTGTCATGGAACCATATTGCCATGTCTTCTCCACTGTGTCCACTCAAACTGGTAGCTCAAATAAATCCTTCCTCAGAGATGTGGAGAGAAGGAGAGGGAGGGAAAGAATATCAAATGCAATCACAAAAGAAGCAATTACAACTGATACCAGAGAAATACAAGAATTATAAGAGACCACTATAAACAGCTGTATGTCAAAAAAAAAAAAAAGCAAACCTAAAAGGAATTGACAAATTCCTAGAAACATAGAGACTAAGCAGACTGAATCAAACAGACAAAAACCCACAAAATTCAACGTTCTCTGATGATTAAAAACTCTAAACAAATTAGGCACAGGAGAAATATAACTCAATATAATAAAAGTTGTATATAAAAACTCTACAGTTGCTTTATATTGTACGATGAAAGGTTGAAGGGTTTTTTCTCTAAGATCAGGGACCAGATACATGTACCACACATGAACTACATCCATGTATGTAAGCTTTAGTCAGGATAATCCAATGCCTCTGATCTCTGAAAACACCTGCACTTACATAAACATACACACACACACACACACACACACACACACATAATTAAAAATAATAAAAGTATGGCTGGCAAGATGGTTTAATGGGTATAGGCATTGTTGCTAAGCTTAATGATCTGAGTTCAGTTACCAGAATCCACATGATGGAAGGAGAGAACACACACCTGAAAGTTATCCTTTGACCTCCACAAGTGCTGTGACACACACACACACACACACACACACACACACACACACACACACATTAATAAATTAATAAATAAATCAGTGAAAATATCTTAAAATAATAAACCTGAAATAAATATACAGAATGGCTCTTGTTCCTTCTGATCTGAAGGGGCATAGGAGTTGATTAAATAATAATTTTTAAAAAACCAGAAGTTTTCTTGAAGTACTTGAAAATTTTAGGCATAAACTGATCTTTTGGCCAGGAGACAGTTTTCAACACAGTGGTAAATATGCCCTCTTCTCATCTGGCTAGTCAGCATGGCAAGATTTCAAGGCGTCCTGAAGCTGGCTGCTATGACACAGGGTTTGTGGCTGAGATAGTCCCAGGAGGAACCTGTGACTGTCAGAAACAACAGGTGGCTCTCTACAGTGAAACACAAACGGTAATCTTGAATGGTCCCTGGTGTGTGCTGATGTTATATAGCAACACGGATAGGTATTGTGAGTAAAAGCTTTTGAGTTGTTGTTGGTGGTTTGACCTCATTTGTGTCCAGAGTTTATCTGAGTCTTGAGTCATCTGAGTTGATACCAACACAGGTTATTTAGTTTGCTTGTCTGCAGAAGAAATAAGATTCAGTTCTAATATATAATATTCCTACTTGCTTTGCAATATAAGAAAATTGATATTCTAGCTAGGTCAATTTCTCCAAGTCATTTAAACAGTTATTTAAGATTTAAAATATTTAATATAATAGTTTATTACTTTTTAAAATAGAGGTGTGTATTGGGGAAGTATGAATTCAATTGTTCCCTTTTCTCCAAATTACCATGAGCATTGATCATGTTTTGTAACTGAAATGTAAGGCTCCTGCCCTGCTGATTCTATAGGCTGCTTTCTCTAGGATAAATAGCCCCCAGACTCCGTGGTTTCTGAGATGTTCTCATTCTGACAGGTTGCTCTCTTCCATTGTTACAAGGCTGCCAACAGATGTGTTTGGCTTCTTAGGGAGGCAGTCTCTAGGAGTATATTTACCTTCATCATACTTTTAATTTGATCATTTATCTACTTTGGAGTTAGAAATCTCATGGCTTATGAAAATTCTGGCTAACAGAAGTAAAACAAACAAATTTTAAAAATTGTGCTTTAACTTTTGACAGAAAGTTGGAAATGTTTGCATGAGAATGAAGCAGAAGTCTTTAAGAGTTGTCTATTTGGAAGTATTTTAAATTAATGTTTGATCTTGGCTGTTTCCCCAAACTGGCTAGGGGACTTCCAGAGAAGCTGTTTTTAGTATACACATAATTGGGATGCTGGAGAGAGGGGTTAAAGATGATCTTAAGTCCTCCATCTCACCCCCATCAACATTATCCTATTCATTTTATGGAAATTGTAGTTAATATTCTGAATTAATTAGATTGTACAATCAATTTCAAAAGCATAATGCAGTACTGCATAAAATTTAATAATGCATAAAACTTGTTATGGAAATTTAAAGTTTTAGGGCCCAGATGGATTTCAAACATGAATTTTGTATGAAGAAATGAAACAAAATAGTTTTGTTAGAGTAATTTGCTTTATTACAAAAGAAAACATCCACAGCATCATTTAAATACTACATCATTCATCACATGCAGTATTTCCCAGCAAACTAATTTAAGGTGGACTCCAGACTCAATAAATATCAGAAGGGTATGTGACTGCCCCCTCCCCACCATCACCTACTTTCCTTTAGAAGATCAGCAGGCTTAGTAAAACCAGATTCCTAAAATAAGCATTATCATCTACAGAGAAGACTGGAAATCATAAATGATGTGAGCAACTTCCCTTGATTATGACAGGAAGCCTGCATATGTAATCTTTGTAGCGAATAAACATCTTCAATTTCTAGTATTATATCATCCAATTCCAGGAAAACATTATCATAATATGAAATAGATGAGAAAGTAAATAGCAATCAGGACTATCTGGCAATGAGAAATACTAGTTTCTCTCTCTTGTGAGAAGGCAAAGAAGGTGGGGCAGCCTCTTATGTGAGAAAAGCTGATGTCAGTGGTTCTGCATTCAAATTGTAGCCCCTAAGTGATTTTAGGCAAGTCACTAAATTTCTCTGAGCCTTAGTCCCTCTGATCACCATGCTTTTGACACAATCCTTTCCAAGGATGATATAAGACCTAAATGAGAAGAGTACTTCTTTACCCTACATCCCTATACATAGGACCTACAGTAGCTCTGCACTTAGCTTGCACTTCCTCACTCCAGCCACAATGCCTCCCCGCCACCCCCCATCATTCTCCACTGAGTCTATGGTATTCTCCTTTGAGGTGGCATCTATCCCTGAATCTAGGGCTCTTGTTTTCTCTATGTTGGATTCCAGTAAGCCCCAGGGTTCTTCCTGTTTCTGCCTGCCTTCCTCTGGAGCTGGGGTGACTGTGATGGCTGGATTTGTTATGTGCTAGCTGGAATGCAAACTGGTCCTTAAAGAGTGTCTTAGTCAGGGTTTCTATTCCTGGACAAAACATCATGACCAATAAGCAAGTTGGGGAGGAAAGGGTTTATTCGGCTTACACTTCCATATTGCTGTTCATCACCAAGGAAGCCAGGACTGGAACTTAAGCAGGTCAGGAAGCAGGAGTTGAAGCAGAGGCCATGGAGGGATGTTCTTTACTGGCTTGCTTCCCCTGGCTTGCTCAGCCTGCTCTCTTATAGAACCCAAGACTATACCAGCCCAGAGATGGACCCACCCACAAGGGGCCTTTCCCCCTTGATCACTAATTGAGAAAATGCCTTACAGTTAGATCTCATGGAGGCATTTCCTCAACTGAAGCTCCTTTCTCTGTGATAACCCAGCTGTGTCAAGGTGACACAGTACTAGCCAGTACAAAGAGCACGGAGTAAATCCCCTCAGTCACTGCTGTTCTAATGCCCACAGCCCATCCCTCTGCTCTTTTGACTTTGGGGTTCTTGTTCTTACTGCCCCAGCTACTCCTGACACATGATCCTCCTGCCTCAGCCTCCTGCCTAGTTGGGATTACAGGCACTACCATCAGCCTGGCACGAGGGTTCCCCTTTTATACATCTGGGTATTTGTGTTTTTGTTGAGGCAGGATCTTATGTAGCTTGGGCTGGCATCAAACTGGCTATGTAGCCAACTGGCTGGCCCTGAACTCTTTATCCTCCTTCCGCTATTTCTCAAAGTCTGGAATTGCAGGCATTGGACATCATGTTGCATGTACAACTTGAGGACCCTGCAGCTATTCAGCTGGAATGCTACTTGTTTCCAAGTTTTCACTTACCTTTACTCCCTGGCTCTGAACTACTCCCCACCACCAACTGGGATCTCAGTTTGTAGTTAGATGCATCTGCTCCAAGCTTTCTAATCTGCAAGCATTCAGTGGTATGAACTTAATCCACACTAGGAATACTCAATCGACTAGAACTGTCTTGAAGGAAGGACTTTTTTTTTCTCTCTCTCTCTAGATATGAAATCTATGGAACTATGAAAATAGAAGAACAAAAGTACCATAGACATCTGTCAGGTTTTTTTTTCCTATTACTACTTGTATGTCTCTTCCATCACCAACTCTTGCCCTGCCTACTTATTGGACCTATAGTATTTCTGGTGAAATCTTAGATGCCTCAGGTGATCTTATAGTTACTGGCAAGAATAGAAGTACTGAATAGATATTCCTGTGCTTTGCGTGAGGCTAAATCACCAGTGAAGGACATGGGATAACCTCAGGTATGGTTGATGTCAGCATTCCCAGCTAACTGTTCCAGTTAATGGTTTCCTCCTCAAGTCTAATCAGTTTCCCACAGCATCCACAATGCATACCTGCCTGAAGCACTGCTGGTGTTTTTGGTGAGGCCTGTTGATCTATTTCCTACAGCATTGTAGTTCAATTTTCCAGAATGGGTTGAAATTCTCTTTTCATGCTAAACTCTCTAAGAGAAGGTGGTAGTATATATAGGTTGGCAACTTGACAAGATCTAGAATCATGTATCAAAAGAGTCTCTAGGCATGGCTATGTGGGAGTGTATAGAGTAGGTTAGCCTCTGGATATGCCTCTAATGGATTTTCTTGATTGGGTTGAGGTAAGAAAGTCTATACTAACTGTGGGGAGCACCTTTTCATGGGTAGGGCCTAGACTGAAGAGAAGGAGAAAGGAACAGAAACAGTGACATCTAGCCCTCTCTGCTTCCTGACTATGGAGCAGTGTGACCAACTGCCTTGAGTTCATATGACTTCCTTGTGTTGTTGGATTGCACCCATAAGCTGGGAGCTAAAATAAACCCTTTCTCCTTGAAGTCAAGAGCAGACCATGCTCTTGTCAAGCTATTAGTGGGTTAGCCTTTAGTGTGTATTACTTTTACCTCATCTTTTTCTGTTAATCTTATTTCTGAACTAGATTTTAAAAATTACTTTCATTTTGTATGAACGGAGGAGTTGCCTGCATGTATACCTGTGCACCTGAGTGCTTAGTATCAGAGGCAGTTGGAAGACAGTGTCAGATTCCCTGGAACCAGAGTTACAGTTGTGAGCCACCATATGAGTGGAAGGAGTCAAACCTGGGTCCCCCAGAAGAGCAGTTAAGGCATCTCTCCAGTTCCTGAACCAGCTTTCTTACTGAGGAAATAACTGATACTTTTCAGGTATCTCTGAACCATGGGCCTTGCCTACTGTACATTGAAAGTATAGAAGCAATTTTAAAAAGTAGATAAACCTGGGTCAGCGAGATGGTAAAGGTGCATGCTGGATAAGCCAAATGACCTAGGTTCCACTTCTGGTATACACATAAAGGTGGAAGGAGAGAACCAACTTCACAGAGTTGTTCTGTTACCTTCACATATGTACAAGCACATGTATTAAGTTTATACATAATACTAATAAGAAAGAAAATAAAGTTAAGTCATTAAATTTTAATGACTTAAATTTTATACATCTAAATTTAACATCTAATGATATATATTTAATATAGTAATACATGTATGGTTACTGAAATACATAGTCTTACTTAAACTACACGCATTTGTTTTAACCTCTTTTGACATTACTCATCTGCTACTTACTAGTTGTTTATTTATACTCCTCCTACCTCTCAACCTGTAACTAAATAGTAGACTGCTGGTTAGAGATTGCTGTAATATTAAAACAACACAGGAAGTGGTTTCATTTACTTCCTGGTAGCAAGGTTATGTCTTTTTCTTTCTACTTGATTAAATTCTCAACTTCTTACAAAGTTATAGACACAGGCAGCAGTTACCCAACAATTTTACTTGATTTACAAAGAGGTGGCAGTGTAAAAATAGTTCAGGTATGAGTTGCTTGCTCATTTTGAGATTGTGACAGGGTATAAATACCCATGTCTAACCAAGACAGGACTGGTTGAGTAAACCGTGGTTCATGCATGAATGACCAAAGGCCTCGTGTCCTGAGAGGGAGCAACCACCCATACATTTAGGTGTAGAAAGCTATGTAGAGAGCAGTATATATGGTATACAATCTTTTCACCTATGAAATTGAGAAAAATAAGAAAAGATGTATTCTTATTTTGCAAAAAGAAGGTTGCAAGAAGAGATATTGGAAGATACACAACAAACTAATAAAACATGGCTTCCTAAAGAAGAATTGTGGTACATTCCTTTTATTCCAGTATGTAGAAAAAAGACATAGGCCAATCTCTGTGAGTTCAAGGACCGCAGGGGCTACCCAGCAAGATCTTTCTCAAAAAAAATCTGTGTATCATAAGACACTGTATCTCATGTTCTTAAATTTATATAAGGTAGAGCAACTAAAATAAACACATAGAGACCTTACCTACATTTTCTAAAAGTGTTTGCTATGCGTTTCAAGCCTAAGGTCTACAGTTGCACTTTCTCTTCCTGGTGACATCACCTGTTGGTGGGATCTAGACTAACAGTTCTTAGGAATAAAACATCTTTTGTAATAAAGATTCTAGAAGGTGGATTGACTGATTAGAACTTTGTGAGTACAGAGATTAGAATGTTGCAGACTCAGAGCCAAACTATCTTGGGCTATCACAGCCTCTTAAGAGTCCACTGTCATGCTCTGTATGAACTAGGTGAATGAGTCACAGGTGACTAATACAGGAAACCTTCTGGAATCATGACTAGACTACTGGAATCCACTAACCTCAGATAAGAATGTAACCAGATCTATTATCTGAGACATGTAGATTTCCCCACTTTTCTGTAACCTGCCTACCTGATAATTCCATCAATATATTTGAAAATTCCTTATGACTCTCCTTTGTTTATGTAACTGTAAAAATTTCACAGAACTGTTTTTTACTTTGGAACATGGTTTTTAAGGTAATCTGAACCCATGTATTTGGGCCATGATCACTCATATTTGGCTCAAGAATAAACTTCTATTTCTTTCATAGCGGATGTTGATTTATGCTGACTAAGTTGTATGCTGATCTTTCAGGGCTTGCTTTTGTGCCTTCCTCCTTATTCACGGAGATTACTGTTTTCAGCCTGCCTCCACTTTTATATTTTCATTTAGTATTGCTATGTAATTGGAGCAGAGGAAATGTTGATAGGTGTGAACTTACTGTGCAAATGGAAATCTTTTCTTTCATCTTAACCCTAATATTGAAAAGCCTTTAAAAATCTCTTCCTGCTTTAAAAAGCACAGAATTAATAAGCATTTCTTAGCAGATAAAACATGAAAAGTGGCTCCAGTATTTGGGAGGCAGAAGCAGGCAGATCTTATGAGTTCCAGGCCAGCCTGGTCTACATAATGAGTTCCAGGACAATCAGAGCTACATAAAGAAACCCTGTCTCAAAAAACAAAAACCAAGAAACAAACCAAACAAAACATCCCTTAAAACCACATCTCTAAATTTTAACTCTCAATACAAAATGTGATATTTCATAGAATTTTAAATGTCATAGATTGTCAGATACCATTAAAATGTTGCCAACTAACAAAATACATTTTAAAATTAAGGCCGTTCTGAGATTCATCTTGATTTTAAAAATACTGATATGTGGAAAATGTATATTTGGAACACATAAAATTCAGACAACTATGTTGACTCAGAAGATTAAAAGGTTGAATTAAGCCGGGAAGTGGTGGCGCACACCTTTATTTCCACCACTTGGGAGGCAGAGGCAGGCAGATTTCTGAGTTCAAGGCCAGCCTGGTCTACAGAGTGAGTTCCAGGACAGCCAGGACTATATAGAGAAACCTTGTCTCGGAAAACAAAAAACAAAAAACAAAAAAACAAAACAAAACAACAACAAAAAAAAAAAGAAAGAAAAAGGTTGAACTAAATGTGCACTATTACCAGGATATTCCAAAACCCCTCAAAAAATGTTCTGTCTAAAGCAATGCCAAATATAGGTTTCCAATGCTGCATGTGAATAAAGACTTTGTACATGTATTGGACAGTTATTATAATATAGATGGAATTGTGCAAGAAAATATGTTTTAAAAATGTTTAGCATAGGTATTGCTCGGGCCCTTCACAGTCTGTACTCTAGTGAAAGAGATACATGTAACATCTTTGACAATAAGAAAGGACCCAGCTTCAGGAAGATAACAATTGAAATTGGGATGGATAATGACATCAAACAGGCTTGCAACATAAAGAGAAAGATAAAGGCATGTCCTTGGAGAGTACCTATATTAGATGGGAAGAAGAGGAGGATCCAGTGAGGAAAATCAAGATGTGGTTAAGAGAGATAAGAAGAGAAATTGGAGAGCAATTTGTCATTGAGGCCAGAGGCAGGGATAGATTTTACGGAGAAAGGAGTGATCAGCATTGTCAAATTGCTGAGAGATGGGCCAAGATGAGGACTCAAGATGTCATCAGATTTGGCAGTTAGGAGGTCATCAGTAACTTCCAATAAAGGAGTTCCAGGAAAATGACTGGAGCAGATTTAGATTGTAGTGAGTTGATGAGTAAATGCAGGGAGAGTTTATCTAAAAAAAAAGTTTCTGAGGAAGGATAGGAAGCGGCAGGGAAAAAGGAGGAAGGGCAAAACTGAAATTACCAGAGCAGGGAATAGGCACCTCAGTGCATGCAAACAAGGTAAGATTCGCTGCACACAGACAGGAGGAGGACAGGTAGGGGAGCCAGGTGGAAGCCAAGGCCGTGAGCAGGTCTGAGAACACAAAAAAGCATGGAGGAGAGGATATGAGATGGGGCAATCCTTGCTTCAATTCCCATCTCCCACTTCACTGAGTGAATTTAGGTGTGCTACTTGACCTCTGCCCTTCAATGTTCAAGAAGAATCCTCAGAAGACAGGCACTCCAAAAATACCCCTACAGTAAATATGATGCATTTCTAAGAGGTTTTCTTATGATTGTAATGTAGGCTGATGACATAAGTCCAAAGAGCAGTTCTAGGAAAGAATCTTACAAGGGGACAAAATGATGAATTTCAAGATTATGGCTTTCTGACAGTTTGGCTTTTAAGAGTATCCAGAGGTGAAATCGCCAATGGATTTCATGTTGCATGCCAATGCTTGATGAGATGCCAGTGGCTGCCTGAGCACTGGTCGGAAAAAACTGTGTTTGAGCAAGAGTCTAATCTCAGTTTAAGAAAGGGGTTGTGGATTAAAGTTAGCCAGAGGCTTGGAAAAGATAGTAGCAAGAACAGTATTGTGTATTTGCTGACCCTGAACTAGAGGGGAAAATAGCTATGTCTCTATCAGACAGTTCTCCATAAATGTTATTGAGCTTTTTGATGAGTATTGAATTGTAAAGATCTCAGTGTACATTCTTTGAGAAATAGAAAGTCTACATTGTACATTAAGGGTAGAACATAAATTCTATCAGTCAGCTACAGGCAGTATAGGCTTGTCATCCTTTTATGAATGTTAAGATATTTGACTTAAGACATATTCATTGACTTAACAGAATGGCTTTTCATGTTGAATAAGGAGATCCACTGAAATAAACGTTCAAGGCAGGATTAGGATCTTTCTTGGAATAGCTTCTGTATGCTCTGTAAACACAGCCAAAGAGAGATGAGGATCCCAATGATTCATAGCTAATGGCCATAATCACTTTATCTTGAAATCTCCACAGCATCTTCAAACATGGAACAGCCTGGTGGAGTCTTTTCAG
>CACVCL010030253.1:0-52832 GCA_902729485.2 Mus minutoides
TAGTCGAAAGCCTGTGGCTGAGAGGAACATGGGCCCAAGTGAAAAAGTTATTGTTGTATTCCTGAAAAAAAATACATGATGTCCTTCTCAGATTGCCTTCTAAATATTTCTGGTTATGCTTATAGAATAAGAGGAAGAAATCGAACTGGAAAAATTAAAAGTGAGGGGTATTCTGGCTAAACTGTCTTCTTTTTTTTTTCCTCTTTCTTTCTTTCTTTCTTTCTTTCGTTCGTTCGTTCTTTTTTGTTTTTGTTTTTGTTTTTTTGAGACAAGGTTTCTCTGTATAGCCCTGGATGTCCTGGAACTCACTCTGTAGACCAGGCTGGCCTTGAACTCAGAAATCCGCCTGCCTCTGCCTCCCGAGTGCTGGGATTAAAGGCGTGCGCCACCACTGCCCAGCTAAACCGATTGTCTTAGTTACTGTTCTATTGCTATAAAGTGATACTATGTTAGTCAGGGTTCTCTAGAAGAACAGAATTGATAGAATGAAGGAGATTTATTATATTTATAAGGGGTATTTACTAGAGCAGCTTATAGTCTATGATCCAGCTAGTCCAACAATGGCTGTCTACCAATAGAAACTCCAAAAATCTAGTAGTTGTCCAATCCACGATGCTAGACGTCTCAGCTGGTCTTCAGTATATGCCGGAATACTGAAGAAACAGGCTCTAATGCCAGTGTAGGGATGGAGTTGCCAGTGAGAGTGAGGACAAGAAGGCAGAGCGCAAAAGCTTCCATTTCCCATGGCCTTTATACTGGCTGCCACCAGAAAGTATGGCCGAGATTCAAGGTGTCTATCTTCCCACCTCAAAAGATCCAGCTTCAGGGTGGGTCTTCCCACTTCAAATATTTCAATCAAGAAAAATCCCTCACAGGTGCACCCAGAGACTTGGGCTTTTAGTTAATTCCAGAGGTCATTGAGTTCACAACCAAGAATAACCATCACAGGTACCATGACCAAAACAACTCTTTATAAAAAAAAAAAAAAAAAAAAAAAAAAAAGCATGTAATCAGGAGCTTGCTTGCAGTCTTAGAGAGGGGTATTTCATGATTATCATGTCAGGAAGGAAACAGGCATGGCGCTAGAGCAGTATCTGAGAGCTTTACATCCTGGTCTGTATGCAGCAGGCAGGGGATGGAATGGGAGAGAAAGAGAGAGACAGAGAGCCAATGATACACCTCCTCCAGTGATGTTGCCGGAAATATTAAGAGATCAAGCCTGGCCAGGCAATGGTGGCACACACCTTTAATCCCAGCACTTGGGAGGCAGAGGCAGGCAGATTTCTGAGTTTGAGGCCAGCATTGTCTACAAAGAGAGTTCCAGGATAGCCAGGGCTATACAGAGAAACCCTGTATCAAAGAGAGAGAGAGAGAGAGAGAGAGAGAGAGAGGTGTCACATATAAAGAAGAAGCTATAGCTCAGTGGCAAAGTGCTGGTCAGGCATAGGCAAGGCCCAGGGTTCCACCTCCAGCACCACACACACTAAAAGGAGTAGGAAGGCAGTTCTTGCTAAAGTGGCAGGGTTCTTGATAAAACTGGATTTACAAGGAAGTATATNAGAGAGAGAGAGAGAGAGAGAGAGAGAGAGAGGTGTCACATATAAAGAAGAAGCTATAGCTCAGTGGCAAAGTGCTGGTCAGGCATAGGCAAGGCCCAGGGTTCCACCTCCAGCACCACACACACTAAAAGGAGTAGGAAGGCAGTTCTTGCTAAAGTGGCAGGGTTCTTGATAAAACTGGATTTACAAGGAAGTATATATACATGGGCCTTGAAGCTTCAGTGCCTGACTAAAGTCTCAACAAACACAGAGCATTTGTGAAATTAAAGGAATTCTGTTCAGTGCTAATCTTCATAGCCACCATGGTCTTGGCCACTGTTCTGTTGCTGTGAGATCTTCAGATCTCTCACTGTGTTCAGTTTTGTGAACAGCAGCACACCTCTCTGTCTTGGGTTGGTACCACACCCAGTGTGCAGTTCTTGGCTTGTATTCCATGACTGTGGCATCTCCAACATCCTGGAGTCACCAATACAATCCAGGCCTCACCTGTACATCTTCATGCAGTGGCCTCTCTAGGCCTCTATGCAGAGACACCCCTGACACACACCTGGCCTCGGGGACTTCCCTCAGCCATGGAGGGAGATTCCACAATCTCTTTCTTGAATCCTTGACTCTAAAGCCAGAACCACATGTCCAAAACTGCCAAGTGTGCTGCTTGATGGGGCTGGAACTTGCCCCCCTCCTTCCCTCCCCCCCCCCTGTTCAATTACAACTCATCAGCTTTCTGTTGTCAATGGTTTCCTTCAATAGTCAAGCTTTCTTTTAATTCTTTTCATAAGTCGGCATCTTAGCCAGGTGGGAACTTGTCCTGAGGCCACTGCTCCCTTTATTCCATTTAGTATCAGGATTTTCTTCAAACTTTTCATCTTCTTGAGCACTGGGCTTATTTCTTTACACTTCCTGGTGCTCTCTTCTGAGACTGTACATATTGTATTTCTCCTTGCCCCACTTGTTTTTTTTTTCTCCTTATAGATCTGCATTAAGTAGCCACTAATAGCCACAAGACAGCGTCAATGCTAGGCTTCTTGAAATTTCCTCTGCTAATACTATTAATCCAAAACTCTTCAATTTAGCCTAAGGAAGAATTTTTTTAGGACAAGGACAAAAAGCAGCCACATTCTTTGCCAAACTATCACAAGAACGGTCTCTAGGCCAATTGCTAAAAGCCTTCCCCTCGGAGACCTCTTAAGCTGGGCTCCTACAGGTCACATCTCCCTCAGCACCACTGTTTATGTTCCTATCAGCATGGCTTGTTAAATCCTACTGAAAGCGTTCCACCACTTTTCTAGTTCAGAGTCTCAAAGTTTTCCGTATTCCTCCAATGAACAGCATGGTCAAGCCAGTCACAGCAATACCCCAGTCACTGGTACCATCTTCTTAGTCACTGTTTTATTGCTGTGAAAAGACACCGTGACCAAAGTAACTCTTATTAAAAATAAATAAATAAATAAATAAATAAATAAATAACATTTAATTGTGAGCTTGTTTATAGTTTCATGGTTAGTTCATGGTCATCATGGCAGGAGCATGGCGGGGGCATGGCAGCACTCATGACACACCCACAGTCTACATCTACTCATTTCATCACCTTCTGATTTTTGTGAAGATTTATTTTATGCATATGAGTATACTGTAGCTGTCTTCAGACACACCAGAAGAGGGCATTGGACCCCATTACAGATGGTTGTGAGCCACCGTGTGGTTGCTGGGAATTTAACTCAGGACCTCTGGAAGAGTCAGTGCTCTTAACCAGTAAGCCATCTTTCCGGCCCACGTCCTGATTTTTATTTCTTCTTCTCACTGACTTTGTTCATGTTCTGATTTACTCTATTTCTAATATGTTTTACCAGTTATTTAGGGGAAGTATCTCTTTACATCCTTTTAGAATTGTACTTATTACTATTGTGTGTGTGATGTGTACACAGGTGCATGCATGCCACAGTGCACATGTAGAGGTCAGGACAACTCTAGAGTCCGTTCTCTCCTTCTATTTACTCTGGTTCCAGGGATTGAACTCAGGACACCAGGCTTGGGCACAAAGCACTTTACCTGCTGAGACCATCTCATCAGCCCTCAACAGAGTCTTCTTGTTTTGTATTTGTTTGTTAGGTTGCTGGGGACCAAATACAGGGCCTTATGCATGATAAAGTTATAGTCTGAGACACCCCCCCAAAACACACACACACACACACACACACACACACAAACACACACACAAGAATAGCTGTAGCCGTTTTGTTCCATGTCTGCCAGCAGTTTCACATTGTTGCTCTAACATGCCTGTCAGTCACTGACACAGAGAAGTGACTTGGTTCAAGGCCATGCTGACCACATAACCTGTTTTGTTCTGGGCGTTCTGTATAAGGTTTGATAATCTTAAGAAATTCCACAAAGCTTTATATGGAACGCATCAAATCAAAGGTCAATAGGAACTGTTAGGTTTTAAATGGCTTGAGTCGCAGCTTACTACAAGGCAGCTCTTCTTGCACTACACAGGAGCTCACTGCGGTTTTTTGTGGCAACACTGAAGAATAATACTAATAAGCCAAAACGTTATGATTATAATACTCATGTTCAATGTTCTGAAGTTCTCCTGCTCATCACCCATCCACCACCACCCTTACCTTACTCAAGACCAATCAGCTTAAAGGTTAGCTGATAATATTTTGTCTAGTAAGCCAACTGCTCGCTTCCTTGCCCTTTGAACTTTTGAACCTCATTTCTCACATAAAAAGTCCACTCTGAGAACAGATTTACTGCAATTAGACTCCCTAGTCCTTTTTTGTGGTCCTGAACATTCAGTAATAGGGTGTGCATTCAATAAACTATTTATTTAATTGAAATCAGTGTTTGGTTTGAGTGGCTATTCCTGAACTCCAAAAAATAGCACATGCCCAAGTGAAATACCTCTGCTAAGACATGGTTGGCATGGGATGAGTTTATAACCCCCCAAAAGATGCAGTTGTGGTCCTAATCCCCTGGGCCTATGAGAAAAAGGGGCTTTGCAGATGCAAGGGTAAATCTCTGTGTACTTTTGATTTGTGTTTCCCTGGTGGTTGAGGTTGTCTCATCTTTTCATATGTTTGCTTGGCCATATCCTTGTTTAAAGCTACTCAGTTCATTTACCCACTAATTGACTAGGTAATTGTTCTTAACCTTTTATCTTATGTATTCTGGATATTAGCCCACTGTCTTAGTTAGGGTTTTACTGCTGTGAACAGACACCATGACCAAGGCAACTCTTATAAGAACAACATTTAATTGGGACTGGCTTACAGATTCAGAGGTTCAGTCTATTGTCAAGGCAGGAAGCATGGTAGCATACAGGCAGGCATGGTGCAGGAGGAACTGAGAGTTCTACATCTTCATCTGAAGGCTGCTAGCAGAATACTGACTTCCAGGCAGCTAGGATGAGGGTCTTAGAGTCCATGCCCAGTGACACACCTACTCCAACAAGGCTATACCTCCTAATAGTGTCACTCCCTGGGCCAAGCATATACGAACCATCACAGGGACAGAGAGCATAAGAAGAGGTCACACAGGAAAGTAGAGATCAGGGTTCTGTGCCAATAAAGTAACTCACAGGCCCACTGACAACCACCAGAAACTGGTGAGAGCAGGGAAGAGACATGCCCCGGGGTCCCTAGAGGAAACAGTCTTCTTGCCTTGCTGTCTTCAGCACGGAAGAATACATTTGTGGGTGTTTGTTTGTTTGTTTGCTTGTTGAGACAGGGTTTCTCTGTATAGCCCTGGCTGTCCTGGAACTCACTCTGTAGACCAGGCTGGCCTAGAACTCAGAAATCCACCTGCCTCTGCCTCCCAAGTGCTGGGATTAAAGGCGTGCGCCACCACTCCCGGCTTTGTGTTGTTTTAAGACACCCGTTTCTGGTTCGTTTTTATAACACCCCTCCTATACTAATACAATCATTAGTAAAACTGGGAAACAAAACAGAGTTAAAGACCAATAGCTGTTATGTTACACATACCTTCTCAGCCACGGCAAGATTGATGCCATTTAAGGAAACCCATTTAATAATATGGGATTTAACCTTCATGGACTTAGTTAATGGGACTCCCAGTAGTAGAGCTGAGACTGCCCCAACTCTTGACAATTACATAGACGTGTGTGTGTGTGTGTGTGTGTGTGTGTGTGTGTGTGTGTATCCCAGCATGTATTTGTAATAGTTGACTGTTTAAGTGGAGAAATCAGAAGTAAATATGACAAATGTAAACTTCCACTAACATGTGTGACAAGCATGTAGGTGGTGTATTTTCTGTAGGTTTTGGAATGAATGAAATACTCTATAATCAAAATTATATTCAAAAGTCATTCAAACAGAATAAAGAAGTGGCTCACCCAGATTGAGTGTTTTAAGTAATTCTGTGGAATTTCTTCTGATAACAGTTTTCAGGTGACGTTCCTGCCAAAAGTCAGTAATGATTCATAATGAAACTCATTATTTTGTATGCTAACTAAAAAAAAAAAAAAAAAGGAAAGAAAAAGAGGCTGGGTTTGCTGCTCACCTCTGTAACTGCAGCATTTGGGAAGCTGAGACAAGACGATGAGTTTACGCTCCAGGCCAGCCTCGTGGGCAGAATGAGCCCCACCCCCACCCCCGTGTGTGTGTGTGTGTGTGTGTGTGTGTGTGTGTGTGTGTGTGTGACCTTAAGAATGCCACACAGATGGCCGTTCTCTGAGAGCCTCTACCAGCAGCTGACTGAGACAGATGCAGATACTTACAGCCAACCATTGGACTGAGTTTGGGGACTCCTATGGAAGAGTTAGGGGGAGGATTTAAGATGCTGAAGGGGATTGCAACCCCATAGGAAGAACAACAGTATCAACTAGCCTGGACCCCTGGGAGCACCTAGAGACTAAGCCACCAACCAAAGAGCATACATGGGCTGGTCCAAGGCCCCTGGCACATGTAGCAGAGGACTGCCTTGTCTGGCCTCAGTAGAAAGGGATTTGCCTAATCTTGTAGAGATTTAAGGCCCCAGGGAAAAGGGAGGTTCTAGGGGGAGCACCCTCTCGGAGCTAAAGGGGAAGGGGATGAAGAACTGTGGGAGGGGGGACTGGGAGAAGGCCAACGTGTGGAATGTAAATAAATAAAATACTGGAATTTTTAAAAGGAAGAATGCCATGCAGAGGTTCTAGAAAGTTCCCACTGTTGACAATCCTCACCAGCATGTAGTGCCACATTATCACTCCCTCTAAGAAGCCTCCTGCATGCCTGCCACTCCCCAGCTGCGGGACACTGATCTGCTCTCTGTCTGTGACATTTCATGTGAATTGAGTCACACAGACAGGCCTCTGTGGGCGGTTTCTCTGAATGATCATTTTGGGGGTTCACCCACGCTGGCGCCTCCTTTCCTTTTACTGCGGACTGATATCCATCCAGTACGTGGATATGCCATACTCTGTCCTTTCATTATGGAGTGTCTGGGCTCTTTCTACCTTTTGACCTTTGTGAACTGTACTGCTATAAAAGGCCATGGTCGATTTGTTTTGTTTTTAGAATTCTTGTTTTTATTTGGGGAGAGTTATAAGTACCTAGGAATGGAATTGCTGAGGCAGATGGCAACTCTACACCTAACTGTGGGGCTGCAAGTCCATGTCCATAGTAGCTGCACCCTTGTCTCACTGGCCAGCAACGGCTGTCCCAGTCCTTCACACCCCTAGTGACACCTAAGCCATGACAGCCATCTTGTGATATGAACTGGGTTTGCCTTTGTTCCTGCTCTGCCACTGTTTGGCTCTCTGGTCACAGGCAAGCTGACTCCCTCTGATTTATATTTCCTCACATGTTAAGAACTGAATAGCAGGCCTGCTTCTCAGAAGTCCTGTGAATATTGAATGAAATGGCATATGTTCATCTGGAATGGTAGGCCAGGTTCTCAAAGGATGAAATATAGACTTGCCACATGTAGTGATCTCAATGTGAAATGCCTTCCAGAAGGCAGGTGTACTGAAGGCTGCTGGCTGATGAGCTCTGGGGAGTCAATTATATTACAAAGGTTCTGATTTTATCTATGGGTGAACGCAGGGTGTGGTCTTGGGCTGCATGCATTCCCAGAAAGCTGTGACTATAGCCCAATACATTCTGCAGTATTAAAAGGTTGGACATCTAACCTACTAATGGGATCAGAAATTGATCAGTATTGGGAGATTGTAGAAACTACTGGAGCCAGCACACCATGGATTAAAAACTCTGAAAATGACCTCAAATAAGTCATTTCTGTTTTAAATTCTAAAAGTTATTTGTTGTGGCAATAAAAATACTAACATGCCATACAATATGGCTTTACAATTCCACTTCTGAGTATGCACCCAGGAGATTGAAAGCAGACACTCAAGCAGATACCTACACATCCATGTCACATCATTATTAACTACAGTCATAATAGGAAACATTAGTGGATGCATGAATAAATGAAACATAACATATACAAAGAATGGAATATAATTCAGCTGTGTAAAAGAAAGCCATTCCGTTCCCTGTGCTTTAATGACATCATGCTAAATGAAACAAGCTAGTCACAGAAAGACAAATAAGGTACACTGAGGAGTCAAGTCACAAAAACAGAAATAAAAGTGACTGCCAGAAGGGAAAGAGAAGACCAGGGAGTTCCTGTTTGAAGGGTGGGGTTTCAGTAGGTACTGTAGTTTAGATCTGAAGTGTCCCCAAAGGCTCATGTGTTAAAGGCTTGGTATCAGTGTGAAATGTCATTAGGAGGTGGTGGAGCCTGTGAAAGGTAGAGCCAAGTGGGAAGAAATTAGGTCACTTGAGATACGTCCTTGAAGAGAATGTTGGGAGGCCACCCCTTCCCTCCTTCCTGCCACGACGCTCTGCCTCACTTCTGTGACATGCTTTTCTCTAACCATGATGGCTTTGCCACCTTCAGTAGAGTATCCATGGCTGCTCACAGGACACCCTCCAGATCAGGCTTGCTACCTTCTCTTGAAAAAAACAAGGGGAGGGGAGGGTCATCAGACTCCCATCTGAGATTGTAGCCACTCCCAGCTGCACCTGCTCCCGGCTGTACCAGTCTTGGGAAGGGGAGACTGAGTATGTAACTATGTGGCAGTCATTATCCATGATGGGATAGGATGTTTCTGTAATTTGGCTGACCCACAGTCCCCTAAGTAACCCTTCACCCTTGATTCTACACGCCAGATAAACTCATTGATTCAACAAGGTAGACCGGAATAGACACAGCCCTTTAATCATCGGTGCTTTGTCTAGGGTCAAAAACAAAAACAAAAAAAGAAAACAAAACCAAAAAACATTTCTTTATGTCTCCCCTGTAGACCAGGCTGGCCTCCATCTCACAGAGATCAGCCTGCCTCTGCCTCCTGAGTGCTGGGTTAAAGTTGTATATCCCTACCACCTGGCTCCAGAGTGAGTCTTGCAGCCACCTTGTCTATGATGTCACAAATTATCAAGAACCCATTCTTTGTGAGTGCAGTTGTCCCCCTCATCCCAGAGGGCTCTTTGAAGACCCACAGTGGGTGTTCAAAACAGAAGATAGATAGCAGCAAACCATATGTACACTCTGCTTTTTCTACACACACTCAGAACAAACTAGACCCAGGAAGAGATTACCAACAACAGTAAGATAGACTATAGCAAAATTGCCAGCATAATTAGCTGCACTTTGAAGACATTATTGAGTAAAATACAGGCAACTTGAACACCAGCGTGTGAGACCATGTCAATCATTCTGACTACAGGGATGGCTATTAGCATATGTACACTGGACAAACAGGTGGTTCTTGTCCTGAGCGGGATAGAGCAGGACAGAGCCGAATTCATCATAATACTCAGAATAAGGCACAATCAGACAATGCTCATGTCTAGAATTTTCAATTAAAGCTTTGACCTAAGTGAAGAGAAAAGCCCACTCTGTAAAGTCTGAATTTTTACATTTCCAAAGGCCGGCCAGCCTCTGAGGGCATTTACAGCTAGCTGGTGACATAGCTGGAGAATAGTGACACTCTTCTTGCAGATACCAAAAGTCATGCAGCTTTCTGTGCAACGCTGATTAGGTAGCTGACGCGAGCAAGGGCATGCTGCCCAGGATTAGGCCTCGGCGCAGAGTGGCATTACATCTGCTGCTTTCCTCTTTCCTCCCCTGAAAACACTCTTTTCTCTTAGGTGTCCTGCCTGCTGGGTCTGTTCATAATCCTCTTATCCATCCACCAGATGGCAGGAGAGGGATGCTGAACTAATCCCCCACCCTCCAGGCACTGCACAGTCCACGGGCTGTCACAACACCGAAGCGTCCTAACTTCCTGTTTAACCGGTGCTTTTGGACTCTGAGGAGAGAGCGGCTGAAGCGGATCAGATCCAGTTGGGGGCTCCACGACGATGGATGCCTCGGGGTTATTTCCTGAGGTACAATTACAGCAACACCAATGTGAAGGGCAAAGGAGAGGGGGATCTCTGGACCGAGCTTACCTACAGATTTGCAGGCCACTGTGGCAGAGGTGACAATCCCCCTTCACATGCTTCATGATCCCACCTTGTTGATCTGCCTCCTCAAGACTACTGGGCATCTAGGCATGGTGGTGCACATCTATGATCCCAGCACTCACAAGGCAGAAGCGGAAGGATCTGGAGTACAAGGCCATCCTCGGCTACATAGCAAGTTCGAAGCTAGCCTGGGCTACATAAAAGATGATAGTGATGATAATGATATAACCAATAGGTAGGAGAGGCTAGCCCCAACAAGGCAGCCTGCGGCATGCTACAAAGGCTCTCCAACCATTTTACTGCGCCCCCTAGGGACATTTGAAAACAGACACACCAGATAGCAAGCACACAGAGCTTGAGTTGTGTGAAATGCAGTAAGATGTAGGTAGGTACGGTGAATCCTAAGAATGCGTTACCTCTCCCTGGTGTGTGGGGATTTTGCAAAGCATTTTCCCATGTGTGCCAACAGCGACACTGAGGCCAGGCACAATGAGTAGACTGAACCGGAAGTTCCCAGACTCTATTCTCTCAGAGGATGCTGGTGCACAGGTGACTGCACCCCCCACCCCCCGTGCTCCCCTGAATTATCAGATGCACAATACTTTCCCTCAAGGGTCTGACCTTCTACCCCACAGGACCTCCCTGAGTTCTGGCAACCTGACTCCTCCCTGTCTGTTAATCTCATGGCCTCTTGCTGTATCCATTTGCAGATTTGACTCTTTGGGTCTCCAAACACCTGTGCAAACAATTCCATATATTAAATATTCAGTTTTGAGAGGGATGGGAGTGGGGCGAGGCACAGCTCCCTAGCTGGTTAAAGCTGGGATAAAACCAGCAGATGCTGGCTCCTGCCTCGTAGCTATTCACTCCCTACCGATGAGGGCTTTAGAAAAGATACCGGTAGGATTTCCCCCAGCTCCCCTTTGTCTCTGTCAAACTCCCTGCTCCATCATTTACCAAGAGGTACATTGTTTGACCCAGGTAGGCCTTGAATTTGGGTTGTACCTATATCCCAAGGTTGTTATGAGAACAGAATAGAGCTGTATGTGCTCTGGGCTGCCCACCAATACAATATTGTAAAAATGACAGAATTTAATGCCACACAGAATAGGTAATGGTCAGGAAAGCCACTCATTCTTAAATGGCCAAAGCTTGGGTTAGATGGATGGATCCAGCAGTTAAGAGCACTGGCTCCTCTCTCAGAGGACCTGGGTTCAATTCCCAGCCCTCGCATGGCAACTCATAGTTGGAAGGGATCAGTCATCTTCTTCTATGTCCACAGGCATCAGGCATGTACATACATGCAGGCAAAACACCAATAACATAAAATATAATAAATAACATGAAAATAAAGTTTTAAAAAATTAGTCAAAGGTTAGGTGAGGTGGTACCCACCTTAATCTGAATATGCAGGAGGCAGAGGCCACTGTGTTTCTTCTGAGTTAGAGGCCAATCTGATGCACCTAGTGAATTCCATGGCAACATAGTAAAACCCTGTCTGGAAAAAGAAAAATTAAAGTGACCAAAGGACTTGAATAAACACTTCTCCAAAGAAGAAATACAAGTGAACAATTCGAGTGTGAGCAGGTTTGGGGAGACAGTGCCACTGGTCACCCACCAGCTTAACTGCACAAGCAAGCATGGCTCCTCCTCCAGCACCCGAGATCATGGAGGTTTCTAAGGTAGGTACGGGCTGTGGTGGCACGGAAGTATGCATCTGTAATCCCGGAACCAGGAGGCAAGAAGGAGGACTCCCTGGGCTTCCTAGACAACTAATCAAGACAAATCAGTAAGCTGGAGGTTCAGGAAAGGCACTGTCCGTCCCAGAGAAATAAGATGTGCAGTAACCCAGGACAAGACTCAGCCTGCATCTCTGGGTTCCACATAGATACACACACACACACACACACACACACACACACACACACACACGTGCACACGCAAGAAAGACAGACAGACAGAGACAGACAGACAGATGACAGAGAGAGGGGCTCTCTGAGAGGCTCAACATCCATCACTTCTCATTAGGGAAGTGAGTCAAAACCACAATGAAAAGCTGCTTCATTCCTACTGGCACGGCTGTCATTAAAAATGCAAAGAAGGCTTGGAGCCGGCAGTGGATAGAGAACAGTGCTGTGCAAGTGTGAGGGCCAAGTGTGTTGAATTTCCAGAACCCACACAAAAGCTGGCAGGTTGGGAGGCCGCTGCAGTCACAGCGTGTGGAGGCAAAGACGGGGAATCCCGAGCAAGCTGGAGGTAGACTGGTCAGTCCAGCAGGAGGTTCCAGAGCAAGCTGGTTAGATAAGCTAGTCAGTCCACACAACTCAGATCCCTGCCCGAGTAAACAAAGTGGTGAGCAAAGAATATCCTCGGTCCTTGCTGTCAACTCCCAGTCTACACGCACACACACACTCGGGCACACCACACACACACACACACACACACACACACACACACACACACACACACACGTAAAAGCAAAAAGAAAGAGAAGCTGGGAGTGAACTCAGCCTATATGAGTGGCTGAGTCCATCCCTAGCACAGGAAGGAGAGGAGGAGGAGGAGCAAGGATGTGGGAACTTTGAACATCATTGGCAGATGTGGGAAGGGGTGCAGCCACGAGGGAAAACACTATGGAGTTTCTGAATTAAGAATAAATATGCTGCTGGGCCATGGTCATGCATGCCTTTATAATCCAGGAGGTGGAGGGCAGAGGGGCAAGGGGGGAGGGGGAAGAGAGCAGGGAGGAGGGGTCAGGGGACAGGAGGGCAGAGGGGCAGGGGGCAGGGAGGCAGGCGGGCAGAGGCAGAGGCATTTCTGAGTTCAAAGCCAGCCTGGTCTACAGATCAAGTTCTAAGACAGCCAGAGCTACACAGAGAAACCCAGTCTCAAAACACAAGCAAATCCATAGCAAAAATTTCGGTTCCTTCAAAAACCCAGGTACATTACATGAATATGTTTTTGTTTTAAAACCAGGTGTGGAATAAGAGGTTGCTTCACAACGTGTAACAATGATTTGCCTCCTGCACTAGCAGGGGTGTGTTTTTACCCAGCTGCAGAGAGTTTGTTTGGAATTCTAGAAACCTTTCAGAGGAGGTAAATGCCAGAAGGAGTCACAGAGGTGCTGGGGGCTCTCCCAGGGGCTGGGGGCTCTCCCAGGGGCTGGGGGCTCTCCCAGGGGCTGCTTTCCTCCCTCCTGCTCCTGTTTCCTGTTGCTGTGGTATGTCAAGTGGCCATGAGCAAAGAGAGAAGAAGAAATTGGATATCCTAGCCGGGCGGTGGTGGCGCACGCCTTTAATCCCAGCACTTGGGAGGCAGAGGCAGGTGGATTTCTGAGTTCGAGGCCAGCCTGGTCTACAGAGTGAGTTCCAGGACAGCCAAGGCTATACAGAGAAACCCTGTCTCGAAAAAAACAAACAAACAAACAAAGAAATTGGATATCCTAAAGATGAAGTTTGGATTTGTCCCTAGGAACCAGATGCCCCTACCCCTAATCAGCAGGAAGTAGTCTAAAAGGTCTATGCCCCCTTTCTCTCCTTTCCTCTCTAACCTTCCTTCTCTCCTACCTAGTGTTGGGGAGTTGGAAAAGATCAGGATAGAATAAGGGCTAGAAGGGTGGTAGATATAAGAACCCAATAGAATAGCTAAAAAACAAAACAAACAAACCAAAAACCATGCCAATGCAAACTTGTCTCAAAAACAAAGAATGGAGACGTGCCACAGCCATCTCAGCTCTGGGTATTTATCCAGGAATAAAATAAGGTACCCACTCCATTCTTGGAATTTACAGCAGTACCTTTACCAGGTTTCTCTTTCTGTATCCTCAATTACTTTAAAATTGAGGAAATCCAGTCATACACTTCATGGATGAAGCTTGAGGACACAGTGTTAAGGAGCCATTTATGGGACAAGGACTGCAGGGGATTGCACTTCCAGAAAGCATGCAGAACAGCCACCCCACCCCCACCCCCTATCCTGCTTCCTCCCAAGAGCCTATAACTGCACAGGAATCAGGAACGAAAGGAATCATCCTTCCCTTCTACCAAGCTTCCTCTGGCTCACGGCTTCCTTATTGTACACATGTCTGTTGAGGATCTATTGTATGTCAAGCTGCAGAGTTGGCTTAGAGTGGTTAGACAGGCAGACCCGGGCTCTCCAGTCCTTTACTCCCTAGTCAACAAAGTGACTTCAGACAGTGTAGATGCCAGGCTGGGGATAAACAGATCTGCCAGAATCAAAGGAGACTTAATGTGAGAAGTACCAAGCCAGGAGCAATGGTCACTCGGCAGAGGAAACACATACAAAAGCCCAGAGACGGAAGACAGCTCACCGTGTCTAAGGAATAAAGGTCAGCGCATCCTGAGGAGAGATACGACCGGAGAGCAGCCATTATGTTATGTATGCATAACATAATGTTATGTATGTTATGCATAACGTTATGTATGTTATATGGCTATAACAGACTGTGCGGGGCTTTGTAGGTGTGAAGGAAAAGGTAGTTAACAAAATGGATTGTCTTGTGAGAAAATGTCAGCTCTGAACACCAGAATGTCAGTGAAGGACAGGGTTGGACATCCCCAGGTTCTCCATCAAGGTTTGTAATATGCCACCTGCGAGCCCTAAGGGTTTTCACAGTTAGGTATGGGCTTGGATCACCTAGTTTCATATAACAGACTCCTGGGCCATCCCAGGTAGATCAGGTTGATCCGGGCGAGGCCCGGAATCTGTACATCACGTTCCTGCCAAGACACTGCTGATGCTGGCAATCTTCCACCACACAGATGACGCTGGAGGCAAGTCTGAGATTCTTTCTCAGTGTACCCTCTGTCCTGATAGGCATGGTCACCAAATGAGAGAAAATATGTCTGGGGAAGCCTCGTGTGGGCACACTGGGGAGGGGGTGGACAGTATCTTCCTGAGTATTCCTGGCTGGCCTTGAACTCACTATGCAGACCAGGCTGACCTCACACACTCCTCCAGCCTTTGCTTTCTGAGTGCGGATTACAGGCGTGTACCACTGCACCTGCTAGGAAAGCCTTTTCTAAAAAGAAAAAGACAAACGCACGGAATCACCGCCTTGGAGCTGTTCACCACTCACCCCTCCCATCTGTTTCCCTCATCGTTTATAAGAAATGTTCTCTAAGAGGAGCAGCTGACTGCTTAGGGACAATGGTGATTTTACTTTGTTTATGCTAACTCTGCTTCTCTGAGCATGTGAGCATCTGCTAACCCACAATGCCAGGGCAAACGCTATCTTCCTCTGCCTCGGTGAAGCATTCACAGTCACCTCTAATGTTCTTTTCACCAGTAGAACTTGATGCCGTCTTCGAGGACCCGTGGTTATTTTTGTCAACCATCATCTCAGCCCACTCCTCCCAAACAAAGCTCTCCTGTGAGTCATCTGGGGAAGCCAGAGGCATATGACGCTTGTTCAGCTGGTATCCTGCCATTCAGGAGGGGAGTATTAACATTCTCTTGCGCTCAATTAGAGAGAGAGAGAGAAAAAAAAAAAAGCAACAACAACACAGATTCATAAGCTGCTCCAAACTCAAGAATCTGGAATATCCTTGCTTGGTAAATGCTTAAGGGGTGTATGTCTATTTATATTCACTCACAAGTTCAGTAAATATTGGGGGACTATCTGTTCCAGGTAGTTTTAGGGGCTACGGACACAGCAGTGTACAAAACAGAGCCCCCTTTCATAAGGTTTGCTTATGTCCACTCTGGGAATATACAGCAGTATTCTCTCATAGAGGTTTTTTCTTTCTATAGTCACCTAGTGTTAACTGCAGTCCAAAAAAAAAAGGTTAAAAGATTCTAGAAACAAACAGCAGATGCGTTTTAAACTCCATGCCGTTCTGAACGTCACAAAAGCCAGTGCTGGCATCGTGTGGGTTTTCCCTTTGAGCACCCATGCAGTGTATGCTCTCAACCCCCTAAGCGCCTAATGACTGTCTGGGTTATCAGACTGAAAAATAAATTATCTCATGGACTCAGTACTTTGCTGGCTTCTACTCTAGATCATGCATTTGTGCCCTGCCCGAGGAGGAGCAAGTAGTGTATTCTGAAAGTGTCCTTGTGCTGACAGAAGGGACAGTCACATGGTGGACGGGATTATGGGCTGGAGTACTATAAAGTATGAAATAGGCAAGGTAATTAGGTTTTCAATTGTGGTTGTCGTTCTCCAGGCTTCATTAAGGGGAAGATGTTATGGACTGAATCTAGACCCATGAAATTTATGTTTAGGGGTCCCAACATGTGACCTGTCTCTGTTCCCCTTTCCTTTGGATTTTAGTAAGCCTATGTCATGTTTGCCCCACTATTTATTTCAGAAGCATGTAGTCTGTGGTCTAGATTGACAGGCACACAGTTTGGGGAGAAACTCTTACTTGGGAAGATTCATACTTGGAATGTATCCAGCACATGATCTAGATGAGATACGGGACTTCCGGTTGATGTAGGAAAGAGTTGGGACACCGGTGGCTGTAGGAATGTGATACACACACACACACACACACACACACACACACACACACACACACGTCATGAGGGAGAGTATTGCAGGCTAAATAGTGGTCTCCCACAATTATATGTTGAAGTTCAATCCCCAAAACGTTCCTTGGATTATCATCACTAAAGAAGTAATCACGATAACATGACATCATAGGTATAGATGTGATCCTTAGGAAGAGGACAATACGACACAAGTACACAAAGTGGGTCTACATGAAGACACATGGAGAAGATGAGAAGACATCCACCTACAAGCTAAGGAGAGAATCCTTGGTGAAAGGTATCGAGTCAACTCCTTGATCTTGACTCCTGGCTTCCAGAATTATAGAAAAATGAATTCCTATTTCTTAAGTGACCCGGTCTGTGGCAAGCCAAGTAAACCAATACAGAGTGTTCTAGGTTCATTTCTGTGTTGTGAGAAAACACCCTGAGGAAAAGGCACGACAGAGAGAAAGGGTTGGTTTATTTGGCTCACAATGTCAGTCACAGACCACTGCAAGAGTAGAAGCTAGGCACATCACAACCACACCCACAGTCCCAAGCAGAGAAATAAATATACCCATGCTGCCTGCTTTCTCTCATCTACCCTCTTCCTGTCTTAGGTCATTCAGGATCCACTGCCTAGGAAATGGAGCCACCTAGAGTGGGCTGCTTCCCCACATCAATTTAACAGGCAGGACAAGTCTGATAAAGGCAATTATTCAATTGAGATTCTCTTCCCAGGTGATTCTAATTCCTCACAAGTTGACATTTAAAACTAACCATGGCAAGAGGCATTCTGTGAAATGCTTGACACTGCTGGGTACACCGAGCACCTATAGGTGTGTTCTGAAGGCATGGAGTAGACTGTGCGAGGGATGGAGAAGAGGCTGGAGAAGCAGGAAGGAGCTTGGCTCTGAAGGCATGCCAATGATAAGGATCTGGGCTTCATTTTGTATTCATGGTATGGAGGTGTTAGAAGTCTGAAGGCAAGAGTTCTGACAGTCTGTGCAGCAGGAAAGAGCATTCTAAAGTGGGATAGTAACGAAAGGGACTGTACAGCTATGGGGGAGATGAGGACTGTACCAGTAACATAGGTTATGTCTATGTTAAATGATTCAGCCGTGTACTAAAACCAGGATCGCCTGGATGGAGATGCAGAGACTATAGAGGACAGGTCTCAGTGCCACTTTGGATGAAGATCAGGAAAATCCCAGAGAAGGAAAACAAGGTACAAGTGAGTATAGAAAAGCAAATAAGACATCTCTTAGAATGAGAAGACAGCCAGAGACAGGTCAGAAGTGTATTCAATATGCTGGAGGAAGGGAGTCTCTGGAGAGGTGATGTCAAAGGAAAAAGGTACCCAGTACAGGGCTTCCCTTACTACATCATGGAAGCCAAGGGTGGGAAATGTCAGACAGGAAGGAGTGGAGACAGTGGTGACCAATCAACAAGGAGTCCTGAAACGTTAGTGTGCATTCAGAGTGAACTGAGACTTTCTTAATAAATACGTATGGAAAAAACCCAAGTATGGTGGTGTACACCTTTAATCCCAGTACTCGAGACAGGGGCAAGCAGATCTCTGTGAATACAAAGCCAGTCTGATAGATATAGATAAAGATATAGATATAGAGATAGATATAGATATAGAGAGATAGATAATCAATTTCCAAGTCTGCCTCTTTTTTCTTTTCTGGTGTCTGTGTGTGTATCTGTGTCTGTGTGTCTGAGTCTGTGTGTCTCCCTCTCTCTCTCTCACCTACACACACACACACACACACACACACACTCACACCTCTGTCCCCTCCTCAACATATCACAAGCAAGGACACATCAAGCACTATGACAGAAATGAGGGATACCACAGGAATCAAGACAAACGTGATCTGCCCCTCAGGGAGATGACGTTCTTGTAACAGTAGACCGTAAGGACAAGTAAACAAACCAGACACAGACTCAGCCAACTGCTAACCAAATTTATTTGGGGGAAATTCCATCTGGACTGAACACATGCAAGCATCTTCTTATCATTATTCCCTAAACAAAGCAGTACAGCAACTGTTTACACAGAATTCACATGGGATTAGGCGTTACACGTAATCTGGAGATGACTGGAAGTATATGGGAGGGTGGGCAGAGGTTCTGTGGAAATACAGTATCATTTTCTAAAACCTACTTGAGCATCTGAGGATTTGGGTTCCTATGCATGGTGGTAGAGTCAATCCCCTGCAGACACCAGGGTACAGTTTTACATAAACACATTCTCCTCCTTGACTCCAGTATTCTGACAAACCTTAATACATTTTGCAAATGGCAGAATCTCGTATGGAACCGCAGCAAAAAGAGAAGTAGGCATATAATCAGACCACAGCAAGTGGCTCATGGAACTGGCAACGGGGTAGCCAGGTTGACAGGGGCAAGACTCTCTCCACCTCTTACGTGCACTGTTCTGGGAATGCTGGCCTTTCTCTACTTCAGTTAGGCCTCTTCACCCAGCATGTAAAATCATCACCATCTCTGAGCTTATAGCTCACAGCAGCCTCCAGATCATCAGTCTGAGAGCCCGGGAGGAACCTGTGGTGAGAGTCGGAATGAAGAATCAAATCACACACCATGAAAACCTTCCAGTTCCTTCAAGACTGCATGCAGTCAGTGAGCAGAGCTCAGGAGAGCCCACACACAAGTTGAGTCTCACAGGCTCAGAATGCAAAAAGAGTTCATGTCTGGGTTTAGGGGACAGAGCCAGAGAAAGATCAATGTCTCAGTTCAAGCATGCAAAAGCATGTCTTCCTTACTGAGGCCTTTTTGTTCGATCCAACCCCTGGATGGATGGGGTAAGGGCCACCTGCAGTATCTGCTTTACCTGGGCCAAGATTCAAATGTTTGCCTCACCCAAAAACAAATCCACAGTTAATCAGCATTCTAAAGCTGTGACAGGGTACCTGGCATAAATATCTTTATTTTTATTATTATTATAGATTTTTTAAATTAAGTTTGAAATATCAGTAAAAAATACTGATGTGTAAGAGGTGTTTTACATCCCAAATCCCCGTACCTAATTCTGCATCTGTCCTGTTACTTAACTCGTTAAAAAGCTGAATGGTGCAGTGATTTGAGCTTTCAAAACTTCAACTGTAAGTCAGAAGATGACGCGCTGAGGTTTGAAGCATGAGTTGAATCCGGACGCTGGAACTGTCCGTAGCCAGAACGGTGAAACACGTAAAAAGACGGGCGATTCCTTAATGTGTCAAATGTCATATCCTTTAGTTCTGAAGTAGCGTCCCTGTCTCTAAAGTCCCCTGCAGTGTGAACCACGCCATAACAGGTAAGTGCAAAGGCCAAAAGTGTCTGGAGAACAATATCCGCCGGCAGCGGCTCATACTTCTTTTCTGTCAGTCGTGCATGAGAACGATGCTGAGCAGCGGAGAAGGCCGCATGGGTGAGGGCGAAGAGACCGACACCCACCAGCACCTTCCACAGCCACGCCACCATGGTTCCTGCCCCAGAGCTAGCCTTCCACACTGGGGTAAATATGCTAAGGAAAGGAAAGACTTGTCTTGGTTCACAGTCTCGTCTGGCCTCGTTGCTTTGGGCCTGGAGCAGCGCAGTACATCAAGGTGGGATCACTTAGCAGAACAGGGGGGTTGTTCAGCTCACGGCCACTGGGAAGCAAAGAGAGACAGGATCAGGCCACACCCCAATGACTTAACTTACCCCCTCGTCCCTCCTCTTCTCCTCCTCCTGTACATTACAGACAGCGTCTTAATGTGTTGCCCAGGTTGACCTCACACTTGTGGCAATCCTCTTGTCTCAGCTTCCTAGGTGTTGAGATTACAGATATCACACCACTACATCCTGCTGGTCCTATCTTGGCTGCCACCCAACCTTTAACCCATGAGTCTTGGAGGAAATACTGCAGACTCAACTGCAGCACAGAAATAGCCAGAACAATGTTTAGCCATATATCTGGATATCCTATGGCTCAATCAAGTAGACCAACTTGATGATGTAACTGGATCACATACAGAGCAGGGACAGCCACTCAATGGCTTGGAATAGACCCTAGGCTAACCTCAGTTACAAGGGTAACTGGCAGAGACAGGGTTTCTCTGTGTTGCCCTGGATGTCCTGGAACTCACTCTGTAGACCAGGCTGGCTTGGACATCAGAGATCTATCTGTCTGTCTCCGCCTCCTGAGCACTGGGATTAAAAGGTGTGCTTTTCCTAATCTCTCTGCTTTCAAAGGCTTCTTGAGTCAAGACAAGGCAGAGGGAAGCTACATATTTATAGGTTTGGGAGCAACTTAGTAACTAAGATGATACGCTCTGCTGCAGACCCTTTAGGTCCCCTGACTGCGTGGAACTGGTTCTCTGGAGCAAGTGGGCGAAGGAGTCGGAGAGTGACAAAGACCACACGAGAGGGTGTATAGAATCTGACTGTAATGTGAGGTCGAGCATCAAACTTTTTTATACAGCAGAGTAACAAGAAACCAGGCAAGATACATCCACCAAGTTACAATGACACAATACAAAGGGAATGTATACATCAAAAGGACTTACAGGAACCAGGAAATATTTACAGTAAATAATAAACAGCTCTGCCTAGGATCAGCTAATGACAAGTAAGGATTTCACACCCTAGTCACAATTTGTGCTACTCCTTTGAGCCTTGTGAAAGCTAGTACCAGGAGGTTCTACTCTAGCAGACCTTCTCATGAATAATGTATTAACCACAACCCCCCTATTTCCTAGGCCCAGGTAGATTCTTGTATATGAAGGTGACTTGGCTGTACTTTTAAGTATCTGTAAGGAATCTCCATTTGTCAGAAGAATTTACCAACTTGCTTCTAATCTGCAATGTAGCCTGCTATACCTGGCTGTAGTGAAGATTCTTTTCTCAGTGGGAAATCCATCTATTCCCTAAAGCTATTGTCCCTAGCAAACATTCTGCAGACCAGCTCTGAGCTACTTTTTTCAGTTCTATGTAATGCTAAATAGTTTCCCCGCCTCTAGATAGTTTTTCTGAATTCCTACTGAAATCAAGGATTCTCTCGGACCATTGGAACACTGGAAGGCTTAGCTATGTCAGGATTCAATCTATGAATGCACTATAATAAAATCCTATTAAATGTGAGCACGTGGATCCATACACCAGACTAACGCGGGGATATACGGATTATGAAAACACCTTCCCAAGAGAATAAGTTTCTTTTGAAACTCTGTGTCTCATGAGTGCTTTTAGGCTTTTCAACCTGTCAAGCCCTACACTGGGATGTGTGTAACAATGCTCTTTTGGTATCTGTTGACCCAAACAGGAAAGCTCCCGCCTCTAATCCCAGCACCTGTGATTAATTCCTAGCACCTCTGGTAGCTTACAACTCTAGTTCCAGGGAATCCAGCACCCTCTTCTGGCCTCTGAGGGCATCGGGTATGCATGTGATGCACTGGCATACAGGCACGAAAACCACAATAAACCCCACCTCAACCAATGGAAGGAGAAGGAGCTCCCAAAAGTTGTCCTCTGACCTTCACATGCATGCTGTGTGGGGCACACACACACACACACACACACACACACACACACAGTAATAACAAAAACTATGTTTTTAAATGCCACCTATATTTCAAGTGCATGGGCAGCTCTCCCTATGGTGACTCAGGGATCCAGGCAGCAACCCTGGATCTCCAACAGATCCTGGTAATCATCTCCATACTGCCAGCAGAAAGGGAAAGAGAATCCATCCTTAGAGGGGGGAACGTGGCACCCTTCATTCTTGATTATGTACCACTGGTGAGAACCAGTCACAGAGGCATGCTGCATAGGAGGCTAGGGGACACACTGGTCAGGAACTGTAATTCCCAATGCTTGTAACAGCAGATAACTGGGGTGGACAGCCAGGTTGACTTTCTGAAAGAACTGGGTGGTAAGCACTTGGGTGCTCAGATTCTAGTTCTGTGTCAAAATTTTTTTTTATTCCTTTGTTTGGCCTATATGTAAAGATGTGAACTTCTGGCATGCCTGGCATCCAAGGGAAGCAGAAGATGGTGTCAGATATCCTGGAACTTGAGTGGTGGTTGTCCTTGAGCCACCATGTGGGTACTGGGAACTGAACCTGGGTCCTTTGAAAGAGGAACACATGCTCTTAACTGTGTGGCCAACTCTCCAGCTCCCATATCAAGGTTATTTACGTTGTGACCCTATTGACGTGCTAGACTACATAATTCCTCTTTAGAAAGAGAAGGCTGTGCAGTGCACAGTAGGGGTTTAACACCACCTCTGGCTTCTACCCATCTGATGCCAGTAGTTCCCCAGCCCCAGTCCTAACAATAAAAAAATGTCTCTCCAACTGGGCATGGTGGCACACACCTTTAATCCCAGCACTTGGGAAGCAGAGGCAGGTGAATTTTTGCTGAGTTCGTGCCTAGCCTGTCTTACAATAACAACACATATAAATAAATAAATGTAACAAACTGTTGTAATATCTCTAAGCACTAGAAAATGTAGCCAGAATTACAGAAGGTTGTGAGCCATATGTGGGTTCCAGGATTAGACCAAGGATCTCGGCGACCACACCAGGAGCTCTAACAACTGAACCATCTCTCACAACTGAGGCTTTACAACCTCATGTAAATTGTTCTGTACAAACAGGCCTAAACACTCCAGGTTTATGACTTTTTATCACTTGCTGTTTAGTTTGGAAATTGTGTGGAAACTATGTTGGCTATTCTTGGTTGTCAACCTGACCATATCTGGATTGAACTACAATCCACAAACGGAGGGCACACTTTTGACCTGGATCTTGAAGCAGGAAGACAACACACGATCTTAATCTGGATTGGACACACACCTTTAATCCAGCTCTTGAGGACAACGGAAGACAGAAGGGTTCCTTCTTCTTCACCTGCTTGCACTTATTGCCAGCACATCTATTAGAGCCTACTTCTTCAGGGTTCCAGCTTATACAGAAGACCAGTTGAAACACCCAGCCTCGTAGGACTGAAGTACTACTACATTCTGGACTTCCTACTACTCACAGCTGGCCACTGTTGGGTTAGTTGGCCTGCAGCCTTTAAGTTGTTCCAATTAATTCCCGATAGATAGATAGATAGATAGATAGATAGATAGATAGATAGATAGATAGATAGATGATTCAATAAGTTCTGTAACTCTGGAGAACCTTAATACAGAAACCTTGGGCACAAAAATCACCCTCAAGTAAGAACAATTGTTTTACATAAGAAAGAAATGGTCAGCTTATCTGTCAGCTGGATATTGAATGTAATAAAATATCGATGTTCGACTTCTTTATCACTTGCAAAGCTCTGAGGATTGCTGTTCTGTTTTGCTCAAGTAGCGGAGGTGCTGACTTGAAGACCCAGAGAGAACTGCATGCTGTGTCCTCAAGTTCTCAGCTGAGCTATTCCCAGACCAGGAGAATAATCTCCAGAGAGACCGCACCCACTGCTTGGCAAAGCCTGAACAAGTCGCAAAGAAACACTCTAGAGTCCTTTGCAATTTAGTGGGACCATGTGACAATTACAGAAGTGACCTGAAGTGTTATGTACTACTCCTCTCGAAGGCTTCTAATTGTTCTCTTCCTCCATGACTGGAACTAAGACTCTTTTGTTGCTCATTTTGTTTTGTTTTACCATGCTGGCTTGTCTGTAAAGAATTATCTTTCTGGGCTGTTACATGTCCCCTGAAATTTCTATGCAGAAAAGCTTTGGGATGCCAAGAGTTTGCTCTATCTCCTAAGCACCTGCCAGCAGGGTGTTACTTTGCTAAACAACGTTCCTGGATGTCACCGATGGGGGATTCCTTTGTACTCCAAAGCTCTGAGCTGAGTGTCTGGGCTTAGCTTGTAGTCCCCATGAACTCTAGATGTGCAGACTGCTACGGATATGAAGTATTAGTTTCTATATTCATAAAAACATACAAGGCACTAGAAGCTCAGTAAAGGTGGTTATTAGAAAATAACTCGATTGCATTGAAATGCACGGTGTGATCAATAAGGATTCACTTGAAACACAACTGGGAAGAAAGAACATAGCGGCTGGAGTTTCCGAGAGATGAGGATTCTCATGTAAAGTCTAAGTAATCCTGCTGAGCAGCGCAATCTGGACCGAAAAAGCAAGTTTAAAAAGATTTGGGTTTTTAATTATGTATCTGTATGTGTATCATGTATAGTGCCTGCAAAGACCAGAGGAGGGCATCTAGTTCCCCAGGCACTGGAGTTACAGGTGGGTGCTGGGAACCAAATAGGGAAGGTCTGCAGGAGAACCAAGCTCTAAACTGCTAAGCCTTCTCTCCAGCCCCACAACTGATTTTTCACAACCCCGTATGTGTAACTCTCTACAAACAGGCCCGAGAACACCAACTGTTATTCCTTTCTTCCACTTGCTAGCTAGTTTAGAAACAATTAACAAAGTAAACTAACTGGTAGTGTCTGTCGTTCAGTGAAAGTCCAGGACACTGCCCAAATACCTTTCCAGGACCTGTGCTCTCTGCTGGTTGGCTGGGGCCTCCTCAGTCACCAAGGAACTAAGTGTGGAGATGGGGTATACCAGGAAGTGCTCGAACCAGACACTGATGAAATCTGTCCCTCCTCAGCCAACAAAATGTAGTGAGAATATTATTATGTTTCAGGATTCTGGTTATATATCAGCTTTCCACTTAGGTTCCCAGGCCGCCTAGGAAGAACTGGCTGTTCATCTCATGCCGCCAATAGAAATCTGAGCATTTTAATATAACCTGCCTGCATACACTATAGTCCCTTCCAGTCCACAAATCCTACTACTCTCTCATTGAGAAGCGTCATGTCCGACATAAGACTGCTCATTTAATGCTCAGCGTACGAAAAGATCTAAAAGAGCTGGAGAGATGCCTCAGTGGTTAAAAGCACTGGCTGCTCTTCCAGAGGTCCTGAGTTCAATTCCCAGCAACCACATGGTAGTTCACAACCATCTGTGATGGGATCTGATGCCTTCTTCTGGTGTGTCTGAAGATAACTACAGTGTACTCACATACATAAAATAAATAAATCTTCTTTCTAAAAAAAGGATTTTTTAAAAGTTTGTTTCACATGCGGCTGCTGTCGTGTGACTGTTTTCTTCTTTTCGTGGGGTTAAGCACACCAGGACCCAGGATCTACGAACGCTGCCATCTTTAAGCATTTGCAAGGTTGTTTCACATTGCACTGCATCCTCTACCCATCAGTCTCTGAGGCTCTTTTTCATCTTTGCAAAACCAACGTCCTGTGCTAAACAATCCGCACTCCCCTCTTTCTGTGCGACTCTTGGAGTGTGACCGCCCTAGGCATGCCTGTTTGTGGACTCAGAGCGTTATTTGTTATTCTGTGATGGTTTATTTTACACAGTTGACACATACCATACTATGAATTAGAATTCCCTCTCTTTTTATGGCCGAATGTAACTAACTCCCTGAATGACTACATGACATTTTGTATGTAGCTGTTTGTCAGCAGACCTAGGCTAGCCCCACCTTCTGGCTGGTCTGAATAAGTTATGAGGGGCTTTGTCGTTCCTGCTTCTGTTTGTTCTGTTTCTGTGCTATTGTTTCGAAACAGCGTCTCACCATGTGCTCCTGGCTGACCTGGAACTCACTCCATAGACCAGGCTGGCCTCAAATTCGGTGATTCGTCTGCCTCTGCCTCCCAAGTGCTGTGACCAAAAACGAACGCAAAAACTCAACAGAAACACGGAGACACTTAACGGAAAAGGAAATAAGCTGGTGTATCAAGAGGTGGTTGACCTCTCTGTTTGGCTGTCTTAGTCAGCACATGCCTCCACAAAAAAACCCACAGGGTGGGTGCTCAAGGAACAGGATTGATCCCCCACAGTTCTGAAAGATAAAACTAAAAGGTACCATGTGGAATTCTGGGAATTCTAGTATTCCTCTTCCCAGCTTCCCCTTACTGTGTTCAAAATGGCCTTTCCTTAGGGACATGAGGGGACACAGCAAGCTCTTCGGTCTCATGAGCTCAACCCTCTAGACTTCATGTAAACACTAATTACTTTCCAAAGGCCAGTCAGTCTGTAAATAGCATCGCACTGAAGCTAAGGCTGAAGCCGGTGACTGCTGTGAGGGTGCAGTTCAGTCCACAGCCAGCCACTCCAGGTCCCCCACATTTATTCTTTTTCTCTTTCTTTCTTTTCGTAAATGAGTGTAGAGGGTCTGGGGGGATGTTTCAGCAGTTAAAAGCACTGGCTGCTCTTCCAGAGGACCCAGGTTTGACTCCCAGCACCCACCTGTGAACTCAAAACAGTCCCTAGGGAACCTATTCCACTGGTCTCTGAGGCACCTGCACTCGTGTGCACACACCCATTTGCAGGCACACATACCCACAGATAATTTAAAATTAAAAGTAAATCTTTTCTTTAAAAATAAAGAAGAAGAGGAGGAGGGGGAAGTGGAGGTGGAAGGAGAGAGAGAGGGAGGAAGAGGAAGAGGAGGGAGAGGGAGGAGGAAGAAGAGGAGGAGGAGAAGATTATTATTATTATTATTATTATTATTATTATTAATCAGAGCAGTGCTCTTCACAACAGCAAGAACCTACAGACATATTGAGTGGCCATCAGTGGCATAATGAAGCAATAAGCCACAAGGAATAATAAGCCTGCAATGGGCCATTACACAAAATGAAGGATGTACAGTGACATCCACAATACAGTGTTCTACTGACACATTAGCACATGAAAAAAGTTGCTCCACCAAAAAAAAAAGTTCATACAGCAAGATAATTTTTTTTTTTGATTTTTCAAGACAGGGTTTCTCTGTGTAGCCCTGGCTGTCCTGGAACTCACTCTGTTGACCAGGCTGGCCTCGAACTCAGAAATCTGCCTGCCTCTGCTTCCCAAGTCCTGGGATTAAAGGCATGCGCCACCACCGCCTGGCAGGATGAATTTTTATAAAGCTAAAAATAACCCAAAGCAAGAATAGATACCCTGTAGAGACATACACAGGACACAACTGCCTAAAGAGATGTAGAAACCACTAGGCCTGGAGGCACAGGGCCCCAATTCCACTGGTTCAAGGCCTGCCTGAGTCACAGAAGAGGCCAAGGCCAGTCTGAGTAATGTACCAAAACCCTATCTCAAAATAAAAGTGTAGACAGGACCCTGGGGATATATATAACTCAGTGACAGAGCACCTACCCAGAAAGCACTGGGCCCCAGGCTTGACCTAGCACCACAAACAAACAACCAAAGCAGCAGAAATGGAAAAGGGGTGAGGGTTGGATAAAGTAAGATCAGACTAGTTTCAAGCTGCGAATGCTGGAAGTTTTCCACTGAAGTATATTCAAAATAATTTAAAAGGGAAAGCAAAGATTGATAAACACCAGATTGAGGACATGGGCTACTGAAGAAGTGGGAGGCAGGATCTTGGGGTGGAGGAGAAACCTACAATGACATGTCTTTTCCTGTGCCGAGTATTAGTCACCTTTCCATTACTATAACAAAATGCCTGATAATCAACCTACAAAGGTGAAAGGAGGTTGAGGCTCCAGCCCCTCCACTGCTTTTGAGTCCATGACAGGGCACAGGACACGCCCACGATGACCTAATATTTCCCCGCAGGCCTCACCTCTTACAGGTTCCACCAGATCCAAAGAGAGCTATGCCTGCGACCAAACCTTTAACAGGCACCCCAGGTCCAAATCATATCATCCCAGATCCTGCTGCAGCTTGGTTTTGTGTTGAATGATGAGTTGGTGAACTCCTATTTTAGAACAAACTAGGTAACGAGATTAAGGCAGGCCATGCACGGAACAATGAAAACCCAATTAGAGAGCAGAAAGGAAAGCATGAAATGAAATCACTGTTCACGGCTCTTGGCAGCACTAGGTAGGTAGATCAGGATGTGTGCTTCTGATGCTGGAGGCTTAGCGGCTAGCTCTCCTGCCCTCCCTGGCTTGCCCTCCCTGGAAGGCCATTTCTCTCAAGAGCATCTCTGACCGGCTGACTGTACACCAACTAGCAGAGGTCTATGGTGGTCTCAGGCTTCTAGACTCCTGATTAAGAAAGGTACTGGATACTTAGGATGTCACACAAGTGACTAGATTATATTGCCCAAACCTCAGGCTAACCAACAGGGGTTTACATTTGTGCCTGGCATATGCCTTTTTTAGAGACTGTGGTGATTAATATTGACTGTCAACTTGCCAGGATCTAAACTCATCTAGTGGACAAACCTCTGGGCGTATCTCTGAGACATTTCTTTCTCTTTCTCTTTCTCTCTCTCTCTCTCTCTCTCTCTCTCTCTCTCTCTCTCTCTCTCTGGTTTTTTCAAGTTTTTGGAGACAGGGTTTCTCTGTCTAGCCCTGGCTGTCCTGGAGCTCACTCTGTAGACCAGGTTGGCCTCAAACTCAGAAATCTGCCTGCCTCTGCCTCCCAAGTGCTGGGACTAAAGGTGTGGGCCACCACTGCCCGTTTTGTTTGTTTGTTTGTTTGTTTGTTTGTTTGTTTTGAGAAATTTCTAGATTGGGTTAACGAGGTTGGAAGATCCATCCTAAATTCAAATGGTACCATTCCATCTGCTAAGTACCTAGACTGAATACAATGAAGAAAAATTTTTAAAGTTTTGCCAGCTAGTGGTGGTGCACACCTTTAATCCCAGAGATATGGGAGGCAGAGGCAGGCAGATCTCTGAGTTTGAGGCCAGCCTGGTCTACAAAGGAAGTTCCACAACAGCCGGGGCTACACAGAGAAACCCTGTCTTGAATAATCAAAAATTTATATATGGAGGCTAGAGAGATGGCTCAGTGGCTAAGAGCACTGACTGTTCTTCCAGAGATCATGAGTTCAAATCCCAGCAACCACATGGTGGCTCATAACCATCTGTAATGGAATCTGATGCCCTCTTCTGGTGTGTCTAACACAGCTATGGTATACTCATATACATAAAATAAATAAATCTTTTTTTAAAATTATATATATATATATATATATATATATATATATATGCGCCAAATAACGGCTTCCCACATTAGATTGCCTGTGGCAGGTACTTTGTCAGAGCAAGGAGAACAACAATGAATAAGGGGACCCTAAAGCATTTTGGCTAAATGTGAAAGAGAAATAACTAAGTGGGCTCCTGTGGATACCCCCCCCCAAAATAAGGGACAAGTCTTCCTTCGAAGAGAAAAATGAACCTGTCAAAGAAAAAAAAGTTCTTCGATACTTAGAAAAGCAGCACAAAGAAAACCTTGTTCAAAATCAGGTCCCCAAATTCGGGATGTCTACAAGAAACTTTTCAGTGCAGAGAAGAAAGAGATGGAACTTAACCCTGAGTGCACCACAGACTAGACAGGGAACTATAGCCACGGGGGAGGGGAAAGGTAGTGGATGGAAAATTACCAAGAGGAAATAGGAAAAGTAAGAGGGTGTCTGGCTAAACTGACCTGACAGGATTCCAACTGAAGACAAGCCAGCTTGAACAAGCACCAACCTCTGCTTGGTGCAGTATAAAAAGCCTGCTCACGGGAGCCATCAGATAATGAAGCAGAGGGTCTGGCTAAATGACCTTGGCAGAGTTCTTGGCTAAAATCGGACCTTACAAGGAACTACACAGACAGGGCTAGGAGAGAGTTCAAACTAAAGAGATTGACTAAACTTTGATCAAGTAGATCATTGTCAAGTAAGAGACAGAAATGCCCCTTGTTGTATGGTGGCAGAGGCACTGATGTCCACCAAAGGTCAGCACTAAATTCTTCTCAGTCTGCAAACAGTCATGAGACCGAGAAAAGAAAAACCCACACTGGTTTTACCCGACCCATGGCTCCTTTAGCTCTAATGTGGTCCCAGAGCAGAGGTGAGTGGGAGCCTTGGCATCCATAACAACTCCTCCTCAATGCAAATGCCCTGAGTCACTTATGCAGTGCTGTGAGCGGCACTTGTTGTGGTCAGTGGCCACAAACAACAGAAAGGCGGGGTGTGGGGGTGGCGGGGGGGGGGGGGGGTTTGCGGCGCTGCCCATAGGGTTGCTCTGCTCACAGTTCCAGCCAGTCTCATGGTGGACGGGAAGGCAAAGCAGAACACACCAGCAGCAAGACCACATGGAAGAATGGCTAACCCTCATTATCAACCTGACTGGATTCATAATCACCCTGGAGTCCTAGACCGGATAAAAAGGAAGAAACAAAAAAGTGGGCGGGGCCTGAGCATTCCTCCCATCAGCCACCTGTCACTCCAATCACCACGCCACTCTGCCTCAAACTGTGAATCGAGAAAAACCCTCTTCTCTTCCGCTGTCAGATGCTCTGTCACAGCAACAAGATGATAGTACACAGCTATCCAAAGCATGGCAGACTAGGTAGGAAGCAGAGTTTCATTCAACAACGTATTGAGCTCTCCCAGCGTTTCAGGTCCCGCACCACGCAGGCGCTGACGGACAACCGCCTCCACCAATGACAGCTCTATTACTACAGCATCCGGTAGAGGCAGAGGGACTTCAGTATACTCAAGATGGACACCTGAGCTTAGCTACTAGGGGACAAAGGAATCCAAGAAGCCCTCTCAGAGGAAGTGACAGCAAGTGAAGCCTAAACGATAAACAGGGATGAAGGATGTCTGAGGAAGAATGTCGTATGCAAACAGAAGCACCAGAGATGCTATTGTCACCAATGTAGTCACCAAAAGGTGGGCATGGAGACTTCTCATGAAGGTGACACCTAAGGCTTAGGGGATGGTGGGATCTCTGCTAAGGAGGAAAGGACGGTGGTATCTGGAAAGACCTGTAAGTAATGAATGACAGAGCAAAGAAGAAGAGGGCAGGCCAGCTTCTTAGCATTAGCAATGGTCACAGTTAGTAGCTTGCAGTGAAGGTGACAGAAAAACCCGAAGAAGGGAGAGTGTTATCATTTGAACTTTAAATGTCCCCAAAGGTCCAAACATCAAGCTATGTGACACTATTGGAAGGCAGTAAAACATTAAGAGGTGATCCCTAGTGGGAAGTCTTAAGGCCTTGAATGGAACTGGGGGACACTGACCGCTTCCTCTTTTGCCTCTCAGACTCAAAGTGAACTCCCCACCATTGCTACCCAGCACCAAAACAATAGCCTAAAAGCTCCCTCATCGCAGACTGGAAACCTGTAAAATGAATCTACTGGATGTGTCCACTGGCACCTATAATCTCATCATCTGTGAAGCTAACCCAGGACTGCAAGTTTGTGTCTAGTCTGAGCTACATACTGAGACATTGTCTGGAAGGGAGAAAAGAATGCAGTTTAAAATAAAAACAGGAGCTGGAGCGATGGCTCAGCAGCAGAGAGCACATACTGCTATTGCAAAAGACAGTTTAGTTCCCAGCACCCACCTCCGCGGCTCAGGACCAACTCCAGCTCCAGGGAATCTGATGCCCTCTTCTGGCCTCCAAGGATACCTGCATTTGGGTGTACATACCTATACACTGATAATACACACAAATAATTAAAAATAAAATAAATCTTTAATAAATCGAAAATGAATAAAATCATGAACCCAAATAAGCCTTTTTCTTTATAAGTTGATTCTCTCAGATACTTACTATAGTAAAGAAAAGCTGGCTAACAGAGAGGGGAAGAAAGAAGAGAAGAGAGTCAAATGGACAGATTCTCAACCAAGGCAATAGCTGTGTATCAGACAGAGACATATTTTAAAATGAAGACGAATGATATGAAGTATTAACAACATAGGCTTTCCATTCAGACAGACCTAAGTTCAACTTCCCAGCCCTTCACTGTCTGTGAGACCTTGGGCAAATCACTTAACCTGGCAAAGACTTCACTTCTTCACCTGAGAAATCAGGACCATAAACAAAGCAAATCTCACAGCTGCTAGAAGGATGGAGTGGCACCATGTGTGCAAATGATGCAACCCAAAACACAGCATATGGAGAGCCACGGAGATCCAGAGAACCAGACAGCAGAAGGGAGGTACTGGCCTTGATGCCAGTGTTAGCAGACTCCACTAGTCAAGTGCAGGTGCTGAAGGAGGTGATCCAGTGCACACTTGCTCCAGGGTCCCTGGCCTGTCCCTGACAGTGAGCAGAGGCCTCAGTGGTCAGGAAGAAGATATACTCACTGGAAGAAGGTGACATGCCTGCTGGTAAAAGACTTCCCTCTGGGAGCCTGGCACACTCTCACATCTCGTGGATAGAAAGACCCTGCCTCTTGATAGCTGAGCCTCTGTTCAGTGTCGTGCATTCTAACAGGCACACTTGAAAGGTGACAGCTTACTACTTCCTTTATAAGCCGTAGATTCCCTCCTCCCCAAGCTCCATGTTTCTCAGCTATGACACAAACCGTCTGCACGTGGAGCATCCATCTGGGCCCATCACACGGCCCCTGCAGGGCTTGGAGGCAAGAACTTACGCAAAAGCGGTCAAGTCCTGGTCTCTACTCTCAAAGTCTTGTGTCTTCTGCCGATGACCAGAGCTATCAGTGTGTGCAGGGTATAAAAGCCATGAGTGTAAGCCATGACAAAACCTACAGTGAGGATTTAGACAGCACTGTTTGCCAACGAGTAAAGGACAGGGGTAAGAAAGAGAGCTCTAACGGACTAGAGGAGAAAAGGCAAACAAGGCTCTGGGCTCTATCTCTGGCACTGCAAGAGAAAAGCCACAGAGTAATCCCTTTAGTCTTCTGAATTCCCCAAACTGTCCTGGAATTCCCTACGTAGTTTCAAATCTACTATCCTCCTGCCTTAATCTTCCAAGAGCTGGAATCCCAGGGGCACACCATCATGCCAGACTAGAAGAAAGCAGTTTCAACCAAAACCTAGTAGGCAACAGGATCCAGCATTGCCTCTGAGCGAGATGAAGACTGAAAAGTAGCCACTGAATTTAGCAACTAGGTCACTGGCAAGACACATTTCAATGATGTGGTGTGGCCGGAAGCCAAACTGTAGCAAAAGAAGAGTGGATGGAGGTGAAAAGTTGTAACAATGAATACGGAGGCATTTGTTAGAAGCTTAGCTGAAGCAGGGTGGTGGTGGCACACTCCTTTAATCCCAGCATGCGGGAAGCAGAGGCAGGGGGATCCCTGGTTTGAGGCCAACCTGATCTACAGAGCTAGTTCCAGCACAGCCAAGGCTACAGAGAAACCTTGTCTTAAACAAACAAACAAACAAACAAACAGTTCTGCTGAAATAGAAGGGGGTGGAGCATTGGTAGCAGGAAAAGATTGAGGCAAACTCAACTCTCTCTCTCTCTCTCTCTCTCTCTCTTTCTCTAGTTTGGTTTTTCTTGGTTTTGTATTGTTTTGTTTTTTTTTCTGAGACAGAGTTTCTCTGTGTAATAGCCCTGGCTGTCCTTGACTAACTTTGTAAACCTAGTGGCCTCGGACTCACAAAAATATACCTGCCTCTGCTGCTGCCGCTGCCTCCCAAGTGCTAGGATTAAAGAGGTGTACCACCACACTCAGCTTTTCAACTTGTCTCTTAATAAATGGAGATCTGAATGGTGATTACTGAGAGCAAGCCCAGAAAGAAAAACTGGGAGAAAAAACATAACATTCAGAGGAAGAATGACCTCAGACCCCGGTGGGACTGCATCTGCCCCACTTATACATCCTCAAGCAGGCCAGCCTGCTGGCTCAGGTTTGGGGTCTGTCCTCAGGTGGGTGGCATCCACTCCCCCCTAAAAGGGACCCCCATCAGCAGGGATCTTTCACAGCTACTTTCCTGGATGGTCATGCAAGCCAGAAATGAGATCCAGGGTTATTTCTCAAACCAGATTCTCAAGACCCGGATAAGTGTCCTCTGCATACAAAAGCCAAGCAGTTTTGAATGCAATGCTGAGCTGTGAAGCCAGAGCAGGGTTCTCTAAGAACATTGGAAAGTGGGCTGCAGAAACGAACTTTGGGAGTCCCAAGGCCGCCTCATCCTCAAGGCACTTGGAGTTGACAGAGAAGACATACTTGAGAAGAAGGAAAAGAATTATTACTTGTACGGCACCTCTGCTTGGAGTTCATCTACTGATAAGAATCCCCAAGTGGCTCACCGTGTCAGGCTCCCGGACCCTGGTCCCAGCCCATTGGTGCATTATCTTGTAGAATCAGGTTCCAGCCAAGAGTTTTCTCAAGTCAGTTTTGGAAGAACTACTCCAGGAGGCTGATCACCTGCAGTGTCTGATGAGGTTTGTCCCCTACCAGCTTGCAGGGATGTTGACTGGCAATTCTGTCAGGCCAGTTTAGCTAGAATCCCATTACAGGTGGTACTTTCCCTTTGTCGTTTCCCATCCATCGACACCCATCCCAGCTGCTTCGCTATAAACTCAGAACCAAGCTGGGTCTCTCCCCCCTCGTGCCAAACCCTGCTGAGGATGGTCCTGAATGAATAACAAGTGTCATTACATTTTTTTTTCAAAAAGTATCCACTGGTCTAAGAGACAGCTCAATGGGTAAAATGCTTGCCTTGCAAGCAGGACCTGAGTTTGGTATCCATGACCCAATTTTAAAAAGAATTAAACTCTAAATTAATTAATTTAAAGATTTTAATTTATAAAATATTTTAAAAAAAATTTTTTTTTTTGGTTTTTCAAGACAGGGTTTCTCTGTATACCCCTGGCTGTCCTGGAACTCACTTTGTAGACTAGGCTGGCCTCCAACTCAGAAATCCGCCTGCCTCTGCCTCCCGATTGCTGGGATTAAAGGCATGCGCCACCACGCCCGGCTTTTAAATTTTTTTAAAGAAAAATTGCCACATGCCCTTATAACCCCAGCATTCAGGAGTCAGAGTCAGGTAAATCTGTAAACTCGAGACCAGCCTAGTCTATATAAAAGGTTCCAGATTAGCCAGGGATACATAATGTGATCTAAAAAAAAAAAAAAAAAAAAAAAGTCGTGTGGTTGCACTCACTGAACAATCCTAAACTAGTAAGGTGGAAAATAGGTGGATTCCTGGAGTTCACTGGCCAGCCAAACTAGCCTGCTTGGGGAGTTCCAGATCAGGGAGAAACTTTGTTAAACAAAAAAGCACCAGGGTAAACACAGACACAGAAACACACGCACACAGTCTCCACCTTCCAAATCTTGACATAAACGTTACTGTGTTACTATCCTAACCTACCAGAAGGAGTCATGGATCTGGAAGCCCAAGGCTTTCCTGATAGTATCAGCAGGTGGTAGACTCCAGCCCTCTGGCCTAGAGCAACACTAGCGACTTTAAGAAGGAAAAAAAAAAAAAAAACAAATAAAACTGCTGCCCCTCTTACAGCTAATAACAGGGCACATGGGCCTCCAAAGTACCTTATCCAAGCACCATGGGCTCCCAGGGGATCGGTAGAAGAAACCCGAGAAGAAGGCAACAGGAATGTCTAACCAGAAGCCACGCTTCCGCTTTGTAGTAGTAGCAGGAAGACTTAAAGGTCTCCTCTCAGCAGTGTCGGAGAGAGAACAAGAATGCAGAGTTCACAAAACTGGAGTATCCAGGTCTGGGTCCGTGCACCAACTACCATCACCTACCTGAAAGCCACCGAGGCACCAAGAAACGAGCATCGGAACCACCCAAGATGCTAGCTAAATGCCCATTTCCAGGCCCTGAGAAGAGGCTTGCTCAGTGGGCATGGAGCCAGGCCTGAGATACTACGCTTTACACCAGCACCTCGGACAATCTGAGATACTGATTCTCTGCAGAGTGCACTCTTGAAAATCTAGACTCTGGGGCGAACAGGACCTCCAAGTTCCAAAGTTTCCCTCCCTCGCTCGGTGCCCCGACCTCCTCCCACCACCCTAATCCCTGGGCCTCACCTAGGCGCGCAGTCAGGAAAGCATCGCGGAACTCACTGACCTTTGCCAGGAAGCCGCCGGCCCCAAGAGGCGCAGCGCGGTGTCCGGCAGGGGGCGCTGCACCAGGGACAAAGCAGGGCGGGGGCGCCGGGCACCCCTAGCCCAGAGCCCCGCGGCGGGAAGGAGCGGGCGCCGGAGAGGGAGAGAGAGAGAGAGAGACACGCGGCGGCGCGGGGGCGGGGCGGGGCGGCCGGCGGGGCGGGGCGGGGCCGACGGGCTGGCGGCGAGCGCCGGGAGAGCGCGCCGGGGCAGCGAGGAGGGAGGAGCGAGGGGAGTGCGGGCCGCAACCGCCCCCGCCCCCGCCCCGCGCCCGCGCCTCCCGCGCGCAACAGTTCCCCCAAAGTTGCGGCCGGGGAGGCGCGAAGCCGGCGGGGGACGCGGCCTTAGCTCGGCGCGCGCAGCCCCAGGCGGGCGGGCGGCGGCATGGGCACTCGGCAGACCAAGGGCAGCCTGGCGGAGAGAACCAGCCCGGGCGCGGCGCCCGGCCCCCACCGCGAACGACCCGACTTCTGGGCGTCGCTGCTGCTCCGCGCCGGGGACAAGGCGGGGCGCGCGGGCAGCGGGCTACCCCCCTACCACCGGCGCGTCGGCATGGTCCAGGAGCTGCTGCGGATGGTGCGCCAGGGCCGGCGGGAGGAGGCGGGGACGCTGCTGCAGCACCTGCGCCAGGTGAGCGCGGGGAGGGGGCATGGGGGGCGCGGCGGCTCCCGGAGCGCCCCGCCCCTACGAGGAGGGGGGGTGACAGGAGAGCGCCGGGAGGCACCGCCCAGGGTCCCTGTTTCGCGGGGATGGAGCGGTGTGGCAGCAGGTGCCTCTGCGTTCCTGCTGAATTTGGGGCCTCAGGCTAGGGTGAGGAAGGCTGACCTGTCGAGGCAGGTGAACGGGACCTGTTGGACCATTGTCCCTGTTCCTCTCCTCCACAAGACCCCTGGGATAGTTGATGAGAGAGGATAGAGAGATGCATGCCTGGTCTGGGCCAGAGTTCTCTTCTTCCTCTCTGCTCACAACCTATCACCCTCTTCCAAGTAAGCCAGCTTCTGAGGTATGTCCCTAGGACCGGTAAGATTTCAGCCCCTAGATCGTTTGCCACCAGTATTGTGTATTGTGGTTTCATCTCCCCTAACTTTGGCTGATCCTTGCTGTGAGACACCCCCCCACCCCACCCCCCACCTCGGCAGAAAGAAGTCTTGGTCAGAATGAAGCTAGGCTTGGTTTCTTGGCCAGCAGGAACTGTACTCTACCCTCAGCCTGGTCCTGATTCACTGATTAAGGGGCATACTACACATCTGGTCAGTCCCCTCTATTGAAGGGCTGGTGGGTCACCCACCTCTCGGTTTTTGTTTTCCTTTCTCATTTTCTTCTGGGGAAAGTGGTAGCCTGTACTACATACAGGGTCTTGCAGAGTGGCAGAGGCAGGAGGGTGAATAGGCGCTTGGCAGAACGGTGATCAGATGGGTTTGGTCTGGCTTTGTGTCACAGACTCGCACAGACGTTATATTCTTGTGCAGACCTTATATTCTTGGAGGACCCCTGTAGATAAGCAGAGTGCTGCAAATGGGGGAGGGGAAACCTCAGCTGACCTTTGTAAGGTTTTTCCCATTACTGATAGAAGAAGCTGTAGGGACAGCTTCCTGGGAGGAGCTTCCAGGATCTAATTGGATCCACATCTCCCTGGATTCTGGACCGTGGCTTCCCTCACACCCTATAATGTTTCTCTGGAGTTTGTTCCTAAGGTGTGTGCACTGCAAAAGAGAGAGAAGTAGAGACTTGGGGACTTGGGGAGGTGTAAGGCTTCCTTCCACCTTTGCCTCTAGTTTTCCTGACAGCAGCCACAGCGATTCCCTGGAGGCTTCTGGGTCCTCAGATACCTTCTCTGGGTTGAATCATCAAAGAAAGATGGCATTTTGCACCATGTAACTTTAGTGGTGTGTATTTCTCTGTCTTTTGAAAATCAGAAGCCAACCTTGTATGGCCTCCATGGTAATGCTGTCACTTTCACACGGAAAAATGGATTTTCCAGACCATCATGAGCTGTCTGTGCAATAGGCAGTAAGAGGGTTCTACCAACACATGCAGCTTTCCCCCAGCCCTGGGGGTGCTGCTCTGAGGAACACCAAAGCAAGGAAGAAACTGACAAGCCCTTACTGAGGGGTGGGGAGAAAATGAAAGCAACATTGGCAAGTACCAGTTAGAAGCCCACTGGAGGAAGCCAAGGGTCTCAGGGAGGAGGCCGATGTTAGGGGTATCCAGTATAATTACACATCGCGTTGTGGGACCTGGGCCTCTCCCTTTAGGGTCCTCCACTTGTGTGTCTTTGGCTCTCTCTCTGGCACCTCTCCAACCACAGGCCCCGGAGGGCTAAAGGGAAGAGGCAGGGTTAATCAGACTTCCCCCTTTTCTGGGGCTCCCTGGCCCTGTGGCTGATGATGATGGCTGTGGACCTGGAGAGCTGCCCTGCGTTGCCTGTAATGTGGGAATCAGAGAGCCCTTCCAGGAAATGGTCATTGACCTTAGGCTTGTGGCAGTGGGGCTCAGGGATGTCCAAGTGTCTGTGACAAATGAAAAGGGTGTTTTCTAGGACCCTGAAACCAAGCAGCGGAATGTCTAGCCAGATTTGTGCTGCAGTCTGAGTGGCTCTCCCCCAAGATACTATTTCCATCTTAGTTTCCTCCTGGCAGGAACCCGGGCAGTTTGGCCACCCCCACTCGCATAGTACTTTCTCCTGTATTTGATAACATTTGGCACTAAGTGTTTTTGGGTTCTTTTTGGGTTCTTTTTGAATCAAGGTCTTCTGTATCCCAGGCTGGCCTCTAACTCACTGTGAAGCTGATGATGACCTTGAACTTCTGATCCCCCCAGCCTCCACACCCCAAAGTGTTGGAATTACAAGCATGGGCCACCACACCCAGCTTATTTGGTACTGGAGATCAAGCTCTGGGGCCTTGTGCATGCCAGGCAAACATTCTTTCAACTGAGCTACTCCCCAGCTGTTGACACTGGATTTCTATGTGTTCGGAGCGTGTTCAGGGTTAGAGAAAGCATCGATCCATAACTCCTATCTATGGTCCTGAATGAATTGAGTCCTTGATCTTTCTGAGTCTCTAAAGGAGCCTCACATTCTCCTCAGGCAAATGCACCTGATCTTGCAAAGAATTTCAAAAAATACACAGAGCTTGTGAGTGCTACGTGTAGAGCCCATGTTTAGAGTCAACACTCTTCTCTCCTGCCTCCGTTTCTCTTGCTTTGTGTTCTGCATATAGAAATAGTTCAGAACCATGCGTGGCAGTCCGTGCTAAGCCGATGTATTATGGCTGCTGTTGCCACTTGTAAGATTCAGGGAGTGTCCTTTTGCTTGGAGACTCTTGCCCTTATCACTTGTGGAAAGGCCTCACACACAGTTCAAAGGGTGCAGGCCAGGATACCAGGCAGTTACCTTGAAGGATCATAGAGCCATCCTCTTCCCTTTAGGAACAATGTAAACCGAGAAAGGCCTGGCACCAAGCATCAAGCCTGGGTGGCTTGCCTTTGGTCCTCGGTCTGCTGTGACCTTGGGCCCAGTGGTAACCTCTCTGAGTTGTGTTTCCTCATTTCTTGAAGAGACATCCTGGGTACTGAGCAGAACAAATGCTATCAAGTGTGAAATTTTGTTGGCACTGCCAATCAAGATGTGTTCTCATGGCAACCAGGAGGATCTGGCCTACTTTGGGTGTAGCTGGGTTAGGGACAAGAACATGTGGCCTTTCTCTTCAGGCCTAAACCAAGGAGTTCCTGGCTCGGAAGCAGTCTGGAACAGATGTTCTTTTATAAGCATAAAAGAACTCATCCCCTGGTTCTTACCCCGTCATACCCTCCCCAAGGCCTTCCGCTTCCCCGTGCATCTTGGGTTTGGGGGCTCAGACTTGCTGTTTTAGGAGTCCTGGGGAAGGGGTGGTCTGATAAGATAGGGGGGCTGTGTGGAAGATGCTTGGCCACCGCCTCACTCCAGAGGTCTTTCTTCAGTCCCCGGAATTGCAGACTGTGTTGTCCTACTTCATGGAATAGCAGAATGAGAAACAGGCGTGCTCCCCGCCAAGGTGACCCATCTCTGAGTTCACCGGTACCCCTGCCATGTTAGTCAGCCGTTCCCGTGACAAAACTCGTGAGGTAACCAACTTGTGAGCAAGGCTCTGTTTGGGCTCACAGCTTCCGAGGTTTCAGGTAGTGGTCATTTGGGCCTATGGTGGGGCAGAACATCGGGGCAGGGAGTGTGTGGTTGTGGAAGCTGCACACCTCATAGTGTCTGGGAAGCAGAGAGGAAGGAGCCAGGCATTTCACACATGTTCTTTCCTTTCAGCGGGCCACCTCCCTGAGCACACCAGCCCAAGACTTCTTAAGATTTCCACTACCCAAGAGCACCGCATGTTAGAGACTCGTGGTCTTTGAAGGACACTCATCCAAACCCCTAGCATCTACTTCCCGCAGAGAGTCTACTTAGGCTGGTTTACCACTGCTGTGCTATAGCTCTGAGAGGCAGAGCAGTTCTTCTGTTTGCCTGACTGGCCTCACCTCAGTGTGGCCTGGCTTTGTGGCTCTAGGTACTCTCTAGAATGGTAGAGCTGTCTTCCTAGGCTCAAAAGCAGAAACCACACCCACAAACACAAGAACCAAACACGTAGGCACTAGGGTGCTAGACATATCACTGACCCAAGAGGAGCTGGATAATGTCCAAGCACCTGGAGACACCCTGTTGACGGACAGATCTGCTGCCCGAAAACAGACGCGCACAGTGACATGTGAAGGTCATCTTTTCCCTTCCCTAACCCTCCCAAGAGAATCTCTATGGGTGAGCCAATGGGAAGGTTACCACACACTGATTAGACAGGTTCCCAGTGTCACCTCTTAATTCTTTCTCCACCTGGAATGCATCTTGTTTTCACACATGTTCTTTTCTTTCAGCGCGCCACCTCCCTGAGCACACCAGCCCATGCTCTAACATCTGGTTAGCACCCACATCAGTCAGTCCTGCCATGGTGCAAGGTATTTTAGACACTCCTAGTTCCCCCATATGACCTTTGGTCTGTCGGACAAGGTCATGTGCTTCCTGAGCGTAGAGACCCACCATTACCAAGTGTGCATGCTCCAGTATTGAAAGCCTGCAGGTTTGTGATAGTCCCTCTTAAGTCTTTGTGCTGTAGTAGTACGTGTGTAGACTGTCAACATGTCAACTCAGGAAGCGTTCAGATGCCCCGTTTCAGCCCTACATCTGATTTATCAAGCTGCCAGGCTGGCTGTGAGTGCCTGTGCATTTGCTTCTAGGTTTCTGAGCATGCCAGTTTTCAGGAAATCCCTGATGGCCACAAGGTTGATTGTGCCTGGCATCCTGCCAGACTGAGGTGTTCTTGGAGAGAGGAGTGGCATGGTGCCCAGCCTTGGCACCACAGGATCCTATTGGGCAGGTGTAGTCTGGGGCCTCTGCTGAGGTGGCAGGAGGGGAGCAAAGCCTGATGGGAGAATTGGGCCTCCCCATTCCTAGTCAGCTCCTGCGGGACGGCATGTGTTCCCTCCACAAAGGAGCCGTAGGTTTTGAGCTCTGGCAGTCTGTCTGGGCTGTGTGCAAGCATTGCCAGAGATAAAGGTGCAGAGGCTTCTGATGTCGGGACCTGCTTTGTTCTTTTCCACAGCTGCCAGGGACACTGGCCAGGGACACAGCCACCTCTGTAGTGGCCAAACTAACCACAGGGCCTAGAGTAGTCTAGTCTCTGACTTTACGGCCTGATGGGGCTTCCGGGGGGGGGGGGCTTCCTCTTTTTGGAACAAATTTGGAGATTGCCAAAAGCTGTTTTTAAATCCAGTGTCTCTTCTGAGTTCTAGTCATGTCCTGGCATCCACCTCTGATGTGCAGGGAGGTGCCGTCTTACTGCCCTCCCCACCACTCCCAACCACCCCAGTATCAGGGCATTTCTGTGTGTGCCTTCCTGGGACTGAAACCATCCATACACCAGGTACCTTGACTCATGGTCAGGTTTCAGAACATCCCTGAGGGTTTGTTTGTTTGTTTGTTTGTTTGTTTGTTAAGACAAGGTCTCCTTATATAGCTCTGGCTTTCCTAGAACTCAATATGTAGACCAGGCTGGCCTTGAGATCACAGAGATCTACTTGCCTTTGCTGGGATTATAGGCATATGCCACCATGCCTGGCCTGTAGATACAGTTTTAAGTGCCGCAGACACACTTCCTGTTGGCCCATGGTGAGTCTTTTGTGAGTCTGCTGAGATTGGCTCAGATTTCTCAATTATTTCTACTCTGAACCCTGATGTTTGGGTTCCGGTAGAGCTGCTCCCCATAATCCATTACCTCCATTAAATAAGAGACTTCTTGTCAGCTGACTAGTATCTCTACACTGTCCCCATCAGAATGTACAAAGGCGGGGTCAGCACTGGAAGAGACCCCTCCCCTATGTAGAGATATTCAGCCAGCCGCATGACTCACCTTCCCCACCAGGAACAGCAACAAGAGTTTTCTATGAGAAAATTCATGTGCACACAAGGATATTTACAAACATGTGTGTGTGTGTGTGTGTGTGTGTGTGTAGGCTAGGTCCAAGATCCAGGCCCCCGCAGGTTCAGCATCTGGTGTGGGCCCTCACTGTGGTTCTGAATACCTCCTGTGCACTGCAGTGAAAAGCTTCTCTGGGGATTCCTGTCTAAGGACACCGATTCCAGGGTCCTTGTAACATCAGCCTGTGCTGAAAACCCCAGCCAGGTGGTTAGGGCTTCGGTGTAGGGGAGGAGACACAAGCTGTCCAGATACCTTCCTGCTCTATCTCCTCCTCCCACAAAGTACTGGAGCAGGAAGAGTCCAGTCATCCACTTCAGCGGACCTCACCATTACTCAAGGAGTGGGGTGTTCAAAATGAGGACGAGACCTTGGCATGCTGAACAGGGGCGGGACCCCTTCTGACTGCTTTTGTCCCCGCCCCACCCACCCTGGCTCTGAGTGGTACCCACGTGGCTGGCTCTCTGGGAGCATTTCCCAGCTTCACTTTTTCTTCTTCTTTTTCTTTTCTTTCTTTTTTTTTTTAAACTTTTATTAGCTCAAACTCCTGGCTGCTGCAACCATATGGAGTTCCACCGACAGCTGCTGCTCAAAGGGATGTGGCATTTTGATGTTTCTAATTTTATTTTAACCAGGATAGACAGTGGAGTCCATCTGAGACTAGGGAGTACCCAAGGGTGTTTTCCTGCAGAGGCAGAAGACTGACTCGCTTTGAGCCTGAGGCCCATGGACTAAGACCCTGTGTTACACAGCTAACCTCCAAATTCATGATGATAGTATAGGGGAGAGGTGATTAGGATAAGATAAGCTATGAAGGTGGGGTTCCTGTGATAGGACCGGTGAGCTGACACCTGCCCTGTCTCCCCTTTGAGATTCTCTAGTCTGTTGCAGGGCACCAAGAATGCCTTCTTCAAATGCTGTGCTGTGCCTTTAGATATCCGACCTCCAGATCTGTATAAATTACCAGCCTGGGACATTTTGTGGCAGTAGCAGAAAGCAGATTAAAAACACCATGCACACCTGCAGAACCGCCCCTCACCGTGTGTCTCCTCCAAATCCATCCCCACCTTCCTGCCTCTACTCTCTGATTCTTGAGGCTTCTCTTTGAGTCTCTAAGACTCTCCATCCTTTGTATCTCTGATTCCCCTGGGTAAAAAGCAGACTCTTAAAAACGTCTCTTCAGGCAAGGTGTAGAGGCATATGTCTTTTAAAACAGTTTTGAGGGGTCTAGACAGGATGGGGAGTTCAAGACCAGCCTGGATTACATGAACCGCTTCTATAAATAAAACAAATGTCTCTTGTTAGTCTGCCTGGGTTTTGTGGGCTTCCCTCTATACCCCTCCCAACTCTACACACAGAAAGATGGGTTATGAAGTCATGAGAATAAGTAAGGGGTCTAGACTCGCTCATTTCAGTTGTCTAGATGTAAGCACATGCCACACAGGAAGAGCAAGCACTGGAGATCTCCTCTGTACAGGTTTCAGGTCCACAAACCATATTCATTCATTCATTCAAGCTCTATCTTTTTTTCTCTTCTTAAGTCAGGGTATCTCATGTAGCCCAGGCCAACCCTGACTCTACAGAGTCAGAGATGACCTTAGACTTCTCGTCCTCCTGTCTCCATCTCCTAAATGCTGGGATTACTGGCATATGCCACCATACGTGGTTCATGTGGTACTGGGGATCCAAGCCAGGGCTTCATATATCCTAGACAAGCACCCTACCAATTGAGCTAGATCCAGGCCCCTTTTAAAGTCCTTAAATAGTTGGCTTGTGGTTTGTTTCTGTTTTTGTTTTTAAGACAGGGTCTTACTATGCAACCCAGGCTGGCTTCAAGCTTCTAACAATCCTGCCTCAGCCTCCCAAGTGCTGGGATTATAGTTGTGTGTGCCAAACCATGCTCCTTTAAAAAATATATATGGAATTATTACGTATTAAAGTATAACTAGTAGGTTTTTTAACATACCCCCAAAAAAGCAGCACTCTGCCATTATGGAATATAAGAAACTATAGATGGGCAAAAAGGAAAAAGACCAATTGAATGCATGAATGCATGAATTCAGTGGTTTAGCACCTGTTCCTCAAGGGACGAAGCCTGCAACCTGTGGGGAAAGACTCCAGTAACGATTATGCCCTGCTGCACAGAGGGTGGCTAGGATCCAAGAGCTCACCGTGTCAGGCATGTGTTCAGCTAAGCAGTGTGGTTGCTGTAGCTGGGGATTGGAGCCTGCTCTTCCGAGCCAGGATGCTCATTCTGGAATGGACAAGGGAGCAGAAATAGCCACAGTGACTGGTGGGCGAGCAGCTATGTGTGGCGACTCAGACTCTAGCACCTGGCTTGCTTCTAATTGAGGGTGGCCCAGGGGTCTACACGGATACACTGGTCTCTGAATACTCCCCTCCTCCCCATGGGGCTTGTAAGTGGTCACAGACACTCAGGCCACCTGCCACTTCCTGAATAGGACTTTGTCTCACCTGCTCTTCCGGGGCCCTCCTAGCTACCCAGTGTTCAGGCCTATTCCTTTCTGCCCTCTGGGTCCCCTGACCTGTGACTTTTCCCTACTCCACAACTGATATCTCCATGGAGCACCACAACAGCCACAGACTATTCGTGGAGGTTCATCAGACACCCCTCTTCCACCAAGGGACACAGGCAAGAGATAGAACCTCAAAGGGAAACCGCCTCTCCTGAAAATCTCTCCCCATTCAAGCTTGCTGTCGAGAAGAAACCTGCATTCGTACAGCCTGGGAAGGCGGGGCCTGTGACCCCCTAACCTACTCTTCCTTCTAAGTTCATCCATATGGCTTGTGCCTCTTGGAGCCTAGCCTTGAGCCTCAGGTTGTCTCCTGGGCTGAGCAGGATTCCCCCCTAAGTGCTATGGGCAGGTGCCTAACACCTAGACTTAAACAGTCTAGATTCCCACCCTGGACCTCTGCAGCCCAGCACCTCTCCTGATAGTCACAGCATACCTGTAACTCTCCCCCCATATCTTCTCATCAGTATATGAGTGAACACAGAACTATCCTGCAGAGCATTTATGAGAGAGCTCTAGTCCCCCCTGGCACCAGGTAGTGTTGGCTCAGGGCACTTCTGATGGGTTCCTTGACCACCTTGCCCTATTCTGGCTATGATCCCAGCTCCTGGATCCAACCAATTCCTTCCCCTCTCACCAGAGGAAATGAATGGTGGATAGGGAGAGGCTCTCAGAACTCTATGGGTGAGACCTTCTGGAATGTGATTAGATGTTTAGTGGAGGTATAAATGATCCAGGGAAGAGCTATAGTCTATGACATGGGACTGAGCTGGGACTGGGTCTCCTAAGCTGCTGTCCTCATAGCAATGGCTGGAGAAGTGTGGGAAGGCTGTGTCTGCTCCAATAACGAATGCAGAGTTTTTCCAGGCTCTCTGGGTTGGGGCAAGTAGCTTATGTCCCCTCCTTATAGGCAGGGTGAAGGAACTCCCAGTTCACAGAGGCATTCCCTGTCTTGTGGCAGAAGCAGGAGGGAGGTAAGGGCAGACGTTGAAAGATGGGGAGCACCACTGTCCTGAGCACAGTCTCTGGGTGACACTTGCAGAACATCGTTTCTTAATCTAAGCTACAGTGAGGGCTGAAGTGGTGACCTGACACTGGACGGCTCATCACCTCCCTGTTAGGGATTAGCTATGCCTCGGCTCCAGGCAGCCAAGCAAGACCAAGAACTTGGAGGATTAAAGCCGCCGACCTATTAATGAGCATCAGATAGCTTCAGAGACACCCTGAGTAGATCTGGACTCCACCTGGGGCGCCCAGGGCACAAGCAAAGATATGGTGTCCATCTTTCCTGAGCTCTCACAGACTGCCAGGGTCTGTGAATCCCCTCCCAGCTTTCCAGGTTGACTGCATTTATTTCTCCCTCTAGCTGGTCCAAGGAACTGCAGTCTGGGAGTGTCCTGTGCTCCATACTTAATCCCAGTTCCTCCCGACTCAGGAATCCCAGTCAGCTTAGTTTTTCTAGGTTGTGCCAATCTACTGAGCTTTCGTTATTCCCAGCTGCAGATTTTAGCTGTCCCCTCCTCCCTGGAGGTGTGTTTCAGAGTAAAAAGCAGTGGCGGGAGCACACTTGACCAGTGGTTTCCAGGAAGCGATAAGCCCATGAACCATCAAGAACATCGAATGGGTTTGGGATATGGAAACTCAGACGCAAAACCATCCAAGTTACTTTTTCCAGGAATCCCCACTCCCTCAAGACATGGCTTTTGCTGCTTGGAAGTTGGCCCAGGGCAAGCATAAGAGAGTAGAAATGGTTTGGATGGGGTAGGACATTTCAAAGGGAAGTTGCTCTGTGTGCCAGAAGTTGGGACTCTTGGGAATGGGACCGCAGGAGGAAGGGGGCTAACCTGGGAAGGAGAGAGAGAAGGCATTAGGATGGAATTTCAGACAATTTTCCAGACATTGTGTCTCTGTGTGTGGCAGTCTGTCTGTCTGTCTGTCTGTCTGTCTGTCTGTCTAGCTCCCTCTCCCCATCTCTCTACCTCCCCCTCCCTCTCCCTCTCTCTTTCTGTGTGTGTGTGTGTGTATGTGTGTGTTATCAGATAAAACTCAGAACCTGTTTCTTGCTAATTGCATACTACCACTGAACTCCACCTGCAGCCCTAAAATTGTTGTAGAAAACTCAAAAGCCCATCCAGGCAACCAAAGAACCAGGACGACCATGACAGCAGATGTAGGACAGAGAGCACTGGGGCAGGTTCAGCCTGCAGTGCTTATGGTAGAAGATGTCCACTGTGGGAAGTACTGTGAGCACTGGACTCCTGACAGTCCTGTGGTTCTGGCCTTTCCCCCTCACCCATCCCTTCCCTCTCCACCTCACTCACTACTTCTCCCCTCCCCCACCCCCTCCAGTGTCCATGGAAGTTGTGGACACATTCAGGAGCCACCCAGAAATCAAAGATCACTCCCATCCTCAGGGGACATGGCTGACTCTTCTCTGTAGCCTTGAAAGCTCACTGCTCCCTTGCTGCTGCTGCTGCTGCTGATGATGATGATGATGATGATGATGATGACGACCCACCCTTCCCACTGTCAGGCATGATTGACTGCTGAGCTCCACTCAGGCATGGCCTCACCCTCAGCCAGCTTAGGGTGCTAGGGGATCCTTCCATCTCTCTGGAGCTGGGAGTGAGCAAGTAGATTCCAGCTGAGTTCCCCATCCTGTCTGAGTCATTTTCGGGCCCAGAGGGAGGACAGCAAGAGGTCGGAGAGGGAGGTCTGGCCTTGGTTTTGGCCTTGCCTCTAATGTAGAGATTTAAAGTGATAAAGACCTCGCTTCACTGTGGTGTGGTGCTAATTTTGTGTGTCCATTGGGCTAGATCATGATACCCAGTGTTTGGTCAGCCATTAGTCTAAATGTGGCTGGAGGTGTTTTTAAATGCAATAAACATGTAAATCTTGGCATTTTAAAAAGAACATTGTCCTTCTACAGTAAGGATGGGCTGTGTTGGTCGGTTGAAAAAAGATGTGATTCCCCCCACCCCCACCCCGAGAAAGACAGATTCTGCCTCCATGCCTCCTGTAGCAGCAAAAACAAGACAGTGATGCCAGGTCTTGGGTAGGCCTCCAGCCTGTCCTCCTGCTCCGCAGATTTCAGAGTTGCCAGCCCCCACAGTCACATGACCCAAGTCCTTAAAATAAACCAAGTTCTCTCTCCCTCCTCTACACACACACATGCATCTATTGGTTGTTTCTGGAGAACTCAGTCTAATATAAGTAACTCCCTAGGGCTGGTGTCCAGGAGAGGTGGAGTTAGAAACTTCTGGGGGCCCTGGGATTCTTCTGTCCTCTTCCTCTCTGAGTCAACCCTGCAGGCCTCAGTTTCTTACTCTGAGAAATGGGCTGTTCCTGGGAAGGCTCCCTTGCAGAGGAGCCATCCGGTCCTCCAAGTCATCCCTCTGCCTCTTTCCTTGAATTCTTTTGTGATGGACCATACCTTTCATCTAAATGGGACAGACTTCACCGTGGAAAGGGATAATGGACTTGAATGGGTTTTCGAGAGGTATAAACAGCTAATTTTATTATTTCCCAAGAGGAAATGCAAAATGCCAAGAATTCAGGGAATTCAGGAGCCTAGGGACCTCTGGGATTCTTGCCCCCCTCCCAGCCCCCCTCCCTTGTTTTCTACAAAATCTCAGTTATACAAGAGGCTCTGGGAAAGCAAGGGACGCTGGGGAATCAGTTAGGAGATTCCGTGGAGGCTATACCTGTCAGAATCAGAAAGCACAGGAGGGCAGGGAGGCTCAGCTGCAGAGAGAACCCTACACACAGAAGGTCTCTTTTGTCCTAGCACCGAAAGAAAAGAGAAAATCCAGAGAGCCAGAATGTCTGAAAGAACGAGGTGGGGGGAACGATTTGTTGAATTGTTGTGTTCTCTGCTCTCTCTTGCTTCCTGCCACTGGGTCCCTCCCTTCCAAAGAGTGACTAAGGAACTAGCTGGAACTGGGCCTCATGTCTGTCTGTCCTAACCCATGTCTAGAGGGGGCTGTGACCCTGGGGGAATTAATGCAGTCCTCTGTTTTTCTAAAGAAATAACATCCTCTTGTAGTTATTTTTCAGTACTGTGGCTCCTTGGGTTATAATTAAGTTACACTTGGCAGTAGGCAGGTATCTGTTTCCAGAGGAGCCTGGGTTGTTGTTTTTTTAATTTATTTAATTTTAGATATATGAATGTTTTGCTTGCATGTAGGTCTGTGTATCACCTATGTACCTGGTGCCCTTGTGGGTCAGAAAAGGGGGAAGAGTTTCTTGGAACTGGAATTGGGGATAAGTTGTGAGCCAACATAATGGTGCTAGGAATCAAGTCCAACAAGGGCCCTTAGCCACCAGTCCAACTCTCTAACCCCTAAAGTGTGTCTTTTTTTTTTTAAACCTTCATTTTAGTGTGTGTGTGTGTGTGTGTGTGTGTGTGTGTGTGTGTGTGTGTGTGTATGTGTGTGTGTGCGCGCGTGTGTGTGTTCGGGTGCATGCATGCCACAGTGAGTGTGTAGAGGTCAGAGGATAGCATGAGCCAGTTCTCTCCCTCCACCCTAAGGGTTGTCAGAGTTGCCCATAAGCTCCTTTACCTGCAGAGCTCTCTCTCCAGCCTGAAGGTGTCATGTTCAAAGACTTAAAACACAAATGGCAGGCCAGCACTCTGGGAGGCAGAGGCAAATGGATGGATATGAGTTCGAGGCCAACTGGTCTACAGTGGGAGTCAAGGATAGCCAGGGCTACACAGAGAAACCCTGTCTCAAAAAAAAAAAAAACCAAAAACACCAGAACACATGTATGCACGCAAGCATGCATGCACTTGGAAACACACGCCCACAGACCTGTAGCCAGGAAACTTCGATGACTGGAGTTAGCAAACATTGTTTTGCTGAGTCGGGCCACAGAAGCACTTGTCACCATTGAGGGCCAGTATGCCTGATAATTGGCTGCAAGAACCCACATGGCTGAGCAGGAGCCTTGCAAGTGATAACCTATCCTTGGGAGAACAGTAGCCAGAAAGGGGGACCAAAGATCCCCACTTTTGCTCCTACAGCATACTGGGGAAGTCGGGCAGGGTTGTGGGGCCTCTATCAGCAGTTCCCTACCTTGGTTTCTACCTAGTGGCCGCCCTAGCAGCAGACTGGCGTGGGTCACCTGGATGCTGATGGACACCTTCTGGGCACTAGGCTCCATGGCAGACACTAAGCAAGAAGGCCGTCCTCAAGAGGGACTGCTGAGACTGAGACCAAGGCTGAGTGATGCCACCCTGGAAGGAGACCTCATCTTCAAACAGGGCTGTTCATGTCTTGGCCGCTGGTGTTAAAGGAGGAATGTTTGCGTGTATATGCACACACAGTCACGAACCGCACATTAGGTAAAACACATCGTTGAGTATTTTTGTTATGCAGAATCCTAGAGTTGCATGCACACACCTCAACAGTAAGTGGGATCGCTCCACATAGCCCCAGTTGCAGTCAAGAGTGAGATGGTTCAGTGAGTAAAGGCACTTACCACACAAGACTGGCAACCTTAGGTGGAAGCAGATAACTAACCCTCTGACCCTCACCTTCTGACTTTGCCACACATGTACCTGCACACACACACACATGCTCACGCGCATGAAAACACGTACACCATGCATATATATATATGTTTTTTTAAAAAAGAGATAGGGGGGGGACATAGTAAGTCCAGATATGGTGGTACACTAAGGAGATGGGGCAGAATAATGACAGATTCCAGGCTAGCCTGGGCTACATGGTGAGTCTTTAAGAGAAGGATAAACACTATCAGAGCTGAGGCAGCTGCTGATGTCATATAGCATCCTGTTTTGCAGTGACGTTGTTTTCATAAGCAGGAACACACACTAAAATAGAAATGAAAACAGAATGGTGCACATCCATTCTACACTCAAGGCCAAAGAGGCTGGGCCCACCCACCAAGAATCTGCATCACGTGACTTGAGCTTCCAGCCTCCAAATTAGAAGACTCTCCAGGGAAAGTTAAAAGGAGCCAGCCAAGACTGTGAGGTCATTCTGATCCAGGCCTAGGTAACTTAGAATAAGTTTTGTTCATTATAAAATAAAATTCTCAGGTGCGTCTGTGTCTGCTGTTTTTCTTTTAAAGTCTTGTTTTTATTTGTGTGTGTCCATACTGTGTATTCATGATGTTGGGGAGGGGGGTGACAGTGTGTCACAAAGTGTGTGGGGGGGGTCTGTGTGTCACAGAGTCTATGGAAATCAGAGGATAATGTCATGGAGTCTGTTGTCTCCTTTCACCTTCACATGGGGTCCAGGAAACATCTTTACCTCCTGACCCATCATGCCAGCCCTTCTCTCTCTTTCTTCCTTTCTGTTTTTCAGAGTCAAGGTCTCATGTAACCCAAACTGTACTCAAACTCAGTCTGCCACCAAAGCTGGCCCTGAACTCCAGAACTTGCCTCTGCCTCCTAAGTGCTAAGATTAGAGATAGGAGGCACCATCCCCCCACACTTTTTGAGTATGCAGTGTATGAAAAGCATAATGTTAAGCTGAGCATGCTCACATGTCCCTTGTCTCCATGTGATGATGAATGGATGTGTTTCAGCAGTGAGAGCCCCCTGATGGACTTGCCTAGGGAGACACTGCTTTGAATGGTGCCCAGTTTGCTCCTTGTTCGCTGCGAGCAATAAACCTCCCCATGCTGCTTGTTTTTGCTCGAGAGGTCTCACTCTGTAGCCCTGGCTGGTCTCAAACTCAAAGAAGTCTGCCTGCCTCGGCCCGATCTCCGCCTCTGCCTCCGCCCCCACCTCCACCTCCAGGTTGCTGGATAATTAAAGGCCTATGACACCACACCTGGCCTCTTTATGATATGTATAGTGGAGCATTAGGAGATAAAGTGGGAGGGGAGATTAAATATGTTCAAAATACATGGTTTATATGTATGATATTCCCAAAAAACAAATACTGTTTAAAAGATATGTGTAAACCAGGTGTGGTGGCACTCATCTTTAATCTCAGCACTCAACAGGGATACATGGATCTCTGTGAGTCTAAGGCCAGTATGGTCTACAAATTGAGCTCCAGAACAGCCAGGGCTCTGTTACACAGAGAAACCGTGTTTCCAGAAAAAAAAATTAAAAAGTAAAAGATATTGGGCTGGAGAGATGGATCAGTAGTTTGGAGTACTGACTGCTCTTCCAGAGGTCCTGAGTTCAATCCCCAGCAACCACAAGGCGGTTCACAGCCATCTGTAATGGGATCCAATGCTCTTTTCTGGTGTGTCCAAAGACAGTTACAATGTGCTCTTTTTTTTTTTTTTTTGGCTTTTTGAGATAGGGTTTCTCTGTGTAGCCCTGGCTGTCCTGGAACTCACTCTGTAGACCAGGCTGGCCTCGAACTCAGAAATCCACCTGCCTCTGCCTCCCGAGTGCTGGGATTAAGGGCATGTGCCACCACGCCCAGCTCTTAAATCTTAAAAAAACAAAAAGATGTGTGTATACACAT